>JBAJHY010000014.1:137796-141333 GCA_037177095.1 Craterocephalus marjoriae | reverse complement strand
TGACCGGTTTCCTCAGCGTGTTTCTGTCTGGTTCTGACCGGTTTCCTCAGCGTGTTTCTGACCGGTTCTGACCGGTTCTGACCGGTTTCCTCAGCGTGTTTCTGTCTGGTTCTGTCTGGTTCTGACCGGTTTCCTCAGCGTGTTTCTGTCTGGTTCTGACCGGTTTCCTCAGCGTGTTTCTGACCGGTTCTGACCGGTTTCCTCAGCGTGGTTCTGACCGGTTCTGACCCGTTTCCTTTCTGTCTCCTGCAGTGCAGCCAGCAGACGACCCAGTGACCCGGTCCATGGGATGAGCCGGTCCCGCTGGTAGCGTCGGGATGCAGATCCTGGTGGCGAAGCTGCTGGGCCTGCTGGGCCTGTTCGGCCTCATGCTGGCCGGGGTTCTGGTCCCGGTGCGCCTCCTGCTGGCCGACCGCGAGAAGGCGGGCCGGTACCGGCGGGCGCTGTCGCTCTGCAACTCGTTCGGAGGCGGCGTGTTCCTCGCCACCTGCTTCAACGCCCTGCTGCCCGCCGTCAGAGCCAAGGTGAGACGGTCACATGACGTGCAGAACCTCAGCGACCCAAAGGTTCGGCCCCGCCCACATTAACCCTTCATGCCCCCGCCTGCCTGGCAACGCCACGACAGACCCGGTCCCGGTGTTAGACCCGGTCCCAGACCTCTGCTGGGTGATTGGAGCCAAACTCGATAACTTTTTCCTTTTTTTAAACAACATTTATCTCAATATATATTTTTTTTTGGTCGAGTAACCGAGGAGACGGTTTAAATTTACAGCCTCGAGAGCTAAATGCACTTTTACTAAGGATCAGAATCACGTGTGCATGAAAATGTTTGCCTGAAATTAAAGTAAAGGTGAATTAAAATGATAAAAAAAAAGCTTTTTAATGACCTTAAAAAGGAGCAAATGTGCAAAATTCTACAAAAAGATAAAGTTTTAACTCAAAACAAGCTAAAGCCGATAAAAACGATGTTCCTTCATTAAATATCTCGTGTAACAAAGTCTGGAGATATCGCCCACCCCTGTCCCGGGTAGAACCGGTCCCACCCTAACCCGGAACCGGTCCCGGTCTGACGTAGACCCGGTCTGACCCGGTCTGACGTAGACCCGGTCTGACGTAGACCCGGTCTGACGTAGACCCGGTCTGACGTAGACCCGGTCTGACCCGGTCTAACGTAGACCCGGTCTGACGTAGACCCGTTCTGACGTAGACCCGGTCTGACGTAGACCCGGTCTGACGTAGACCCGGTCTGACGTAGACCCGGTCTGACGTAGAACCGGTCTAACGTAGACCCGGTCTGACGTAGACCCGGTCTAACGTAGACCCGGTCTGACGTAGACCCGGTCTGACCCGGTCTGACCCGGTCTGACGTAGACCCGGTCTGACGTAGACCCGGTCTGACCCGGTCTGACCCGGTCTGGCCCGTGCCGGTCCTGCAGGTGGGCGAGGTGCTCCAGCGGCTGCAGCTCGCCACCGACTACCCCCTGGCGGAGACGACGATGATGATGGGCTTCTTCCTCACCGTCTTCGTGGAGCAGAGCTTCCTGACGTTCCGGAAGGAGAAGCCGGCCTTCATCGCCCTGGAGACCTTCAACGCCGGCGGCTCCGAGGCCGGCAGCGACTCCGAGTACGAGGCGCCGTTCATGGCGGCGGGGGCCCACGGGCACGGCCACGGGCACCTGAGCGCGGCGGCGCTGGCGGGGGCGGGGCCTCTGCGGCTGGCCGGCCTGGTGGTGGCGCTCTCCGCCCACTCCGTGTTCGAGGGCGTGGCGCTCGGCCTGCAGGAGGACGGCGGGCGGCTGGGCGGCCTCTTCCTGGGCGTGGCCGTGCACGAGACGCTGGCGGCCGTGGCGCTGGGCGTGAGCGTGGCCAAGGCCGCGCTCGGCATGCGGGACGCCGCCAAGCTGGGCGCCACGGTGAGCCTGATGATCCCGCTGGGCGCGGCGCTGGGCATGGGCATCCAGACGGCGCAGACGCTGGCGGGGGGCGTGGCCTCCGTGCTGCTGCAGGGATTGGCCGCCGGCACCTTCCTCTTCGTCACCTTCTTCGAGATCCTCGCCCGGGAGCTGGAGGACAAGCAGGACCGGCTGCTGAAGGTGCTCTTCCTCATCCTCGGCTACGCCGCGCTCGCCGTGCTCGTCTTCGTGCGGTGGTGACGGGCGCGACGCCGACACGCCGAGACGGGGCAGAGATACGACTCCCTGCGATTTAAACTCAGCTTTAGAAAATAAATCAGACTGGTCTGACTGGTTTTAACTGGTTCTGACTGGTCTGGTTCTGACCGGTTTTGACTGGTTTTAACTGGTTCTGACTGGTTCTAACTGGTTCTGACTGGTTCTGACTGGTTCTGACCGGTTCTAACTGGTTCTGACCGGTTCTGACTGGTCTGACTGGTTCTAACTGGTTCTGACTGGTCTGACTGGTTCTGACCGGTTCTAACTGGTTCTGACCGATTTTGACTGGTTTTAACTGGTTCTGACTGGTTCTAACTGGTTCTGACTGGTCTAACCGGTTCTAACTAGTTTTAACTGGTCTGACTGGTTTTAACTGGTTCTGACTGGTTCTGACCGGTTCTAACTGGTTCTGACTGGTCTGACTGGTTCTGACCGGTTCTAACTGGTTCTGACTGGTCTGACTGGTTCTGACCGGTTCTAACTGGTTCTGACCGGTTCTAACTGGTTCTGACTGGTTTTAACTGGTTCTGACTGGTCTGACCGGTTCTGACTGGTTTTAACTGGTTCTGACTGGTCTAGTTCTGACCGGTTTTGACTGGTTCTAACTGGTTCTGACTGGTCTAACCGGTTCTAACTGGTTCTAACTGGTCTGACTGGTTCTGACTGGTTCTGACTGGTCTGACCAGTTCTAACTGGTTCTGACTGGTTCTGACTGGTTCTGACCGGTTAAACCCGGATCCTGAATCATTCTGAATCAAACGTAGCCAAAGACGAGTCTTAGTTCAGCAGTTCTTCGGGTTCTGGTCCGGTTCTTCTCGTTGGTTTGGGTTTTTTACCGATCGGCGCCGCTGGGACGCCCGACCGAGGCGTTCTAACATCGGGTTCTTCGTGTCGGCGCCACAAACAGCAGCCGCCGTCTCAGCGTGACCAGATCATCGTCGCTCACCGGGTCTTAAAGCAGAACTGACCTGGGGTCTGTTTCTGTCCTCTCAGATCGCTCCTGCATTTAGCCGGGCGGGCAGCTGTAAGTCCGTCCTAAAAACATGTTTTTTTTCCACACTAAAGTGCTCTGAAGGTGTCACCGAGTGTCCGACACGTTAGAGAGGAGAAATGAACGAAATTATCTCTATTAGCTGCTGATTTCTCTGTTTTCGTGTCAGGTAGTGGAATTTCCCAGCGGTGATTTGACGCGAGTTATCGATTTGGACACAGACACCAAAACATGATAAAACCTCACAACCGCCAGCTAATACCGATGCTTTGGTTCATGTCTCGTCTGTAGTTCGTGTCGGACACTCGGTGAGACCATCGGAGCGCTTCAGTGTGGAAAAAAGCAGGTTTTTAGGGCGAACTGAGACGCAGAGCG
>JBAJHY010000014.1:130296-135296 GCA_037177095.1 Craterocephalus marjoriae | reverse complement strand
TAGGTAGGCAGGTGAATAGATGGATAGATAGATAATAGATAGATAATAGATGGATAGATAGATGGATAGATAGATAGATAATGGATGGATGGATGGATGATGGATGGATGGATATGTAGGTAGGCAGGTGAATAGATGGACAGACAGGTGAGGTGGGTATGGTGATATCCCTGCTGCTGCTCCATGAAGGCTCCCCTCGCTCCGCTCAGGTCATGGAGCAGATGCTCCTCCAGGAGGGATCCAGGCTCCTTCCACCTCTAAGCCTCTTAGCGCGTCATTGTGCGTGGCCGCCTGCAGCCGTCCTGCAGGGCTGCTCGGCTGATCAGAGCGTTTAATCCCGCTGGGAGGAGGTGAGCTCGACGGTGGATCTCAGCTCTGTGGCGCTGCAGGAAGGGCATGCAGGAGCTCCTGTTACCGGGCAGCGAGGAGGAGGCGCGCTCCGACCAAGGCTCCTTCGTCCCCGGAGACACTGGGAGGACGAGGTGGGAGCGGGCCAAGGCTTTCTGGCGAGACATGGGGAGGGGGGAGCTGGCCACCAGCGTGCGGGACTTCTGCAGGAGGAACGGGCTGCTGACGCTCTCCGTCATCTCCGTCATAACCGGCTGCACCCTGGGCTTCATGCTGAGAGGAACCCAGCTGTCCTCCCAGGTAGGCCCGGCTCCTCCTCCTCCTCCTCCTCCTCCTCCTCCTCCTCGTAGCCGACAGATCACCGGCCGCTGCATAACAGATTCCTGCTCGTTTCCCTTCAGTGGTTTAAATATTTACCCTGGAGGTGTTTCCTCCTCATGATTTCCCCTTTCTGGGAAATTTAAAGTCTGGACCCAAAGTGTTCCTCAGAGAAAGGTAGAGGGGTTTGTTCTGGGGGAAACTAGTTTGTTTCCACAGCTTCGGGTGATTTACATAAAACATTTCAGGCTTTACAGATAAAAGCTGCTAAAACTCCAATAAAATGATTTAACCACAGAAACAGATTGTTAAAATAAAAAAGAGACTGAAAGTTAAAACCAGTACAAAAATGATTAACTCTGTATTATTGCTTATTTCTTTTCAACAAATACCAAATCCAACTCCAGGTAAACACAGCTACTGGCAGGTAAAACCTTGTGAAATTCGACCTGATAGAAAATGAAAATCTAAAATATATCTGACATGATTCAATGACATCATCACAAAGTCGCAGAACGCAATTTAATCCACTTATTTGTTTAATTAATTTTTTTTAGGAGTTGCCAGACATTAAAGACATTTTCTATGTTTGTGGCTTCGTTTGTCTAATTTTATTTGTTAAAATGAAATAAGTGTAACCGGGAGGCATGTAGTATTATTACTATTATATTATTATTATTATTACTATTATATTTATTATTATACCACTGTCAGCGAGAATTCTAATGCCAACTGGTGTACATTTTGTCCGTATATAGGCACAAGTAGTTCGGCTGTTATATGTTAATCATGCTTTCCATTTCTGTTGACAACGGTTGGTTAGCAAAAAAAAAAACAGATCAAGACCAACATGAAATAGTTGCTATACTTAGACAGAACTACATAGTTTAGTTAAGTGAATAAACATTTGACATAAAATGTTTTTTGGAGCCGTGCATTACACAGTTTTAATGCACGACACGGCTCCATGTTGTTTAATCCTTACTTATTATTATTTTTATTATTACCATTATCATTATAATCATTATTATTATTTTGATACTCCCCCTGGTGGTGACCCCCAGTACGGACGCTTTGTGTAACCTTGTGTTGTTGCAGTGAGGAAACACAGCTGTAGCTGCCTGCACAGCGGTTATGTTCCCGGCCTGAGGCAGGTTTATATTTGTGCCACATTGTGGCGGTCGGGTCAGCTGCCATGGAGGCGGCGTGTTCATACTCCAGCCGAGGGTAAAAGCGCCGTGTAACGGCAGGTAGCCGGAGGGCCGGGATCGGCCAGGAAACTCCACAAAACACATTTCTGTCTGCAAAGTAGCAAACAGATCAGAATAAAAGGAGACGGTAGCTCATGTCCCACATCCTGGATTTGATGTAAAAATCCTTTTATCCTTTTTTAACCATACTGTCCTGGTTTGTTTCTGTGCGACGTTGGAGAGTCGTTCCAGGTGTTCACAGGTAAACATGGAATAATGAGCACAAAGGTGAAAAGCAGCAGTAATCTCAGCTTTGACAGAATCGTCAGCCGGGTTTTCATTCAGCACGACGTCGACCAACCAGAAGTAAAGACATTACATGAACCTGCAGGAAACTCTGAAATATTTCGGATGAGGCTTTTAAACACGAGACGTTTTCAGCTCCAGTGTGTGATGGGTGAGAAGTGAAAGAAGTGGACGAGCTCAGGATGTTCTTTTCTTCAGGCATTTTTTCACTTTTCAGCAGTTTTCTCGATTTATGTTATCAGTTATCAGTTAGCATTTCAGTCTGTTTTCCTCTCGTCTCTCTCTAGTTTTCTTCTCTTCATCAGTGGAAATACAGATGTTTTAGTTTGTACCATGGACTGTAAAAAGATGGACAAACCCTAAAACCACATGACCCGCAGGTTTCTGACGAGCTGAAAGAAGCTCATTGGCCGGTTCCTTCCGTCGCCATCTTGGCACCGTCACGAGTCTCGTGACTGCCGGAAAGCCCAAAAATGGCCGACGAGTAGTTGCTGAGAGGGGGTCTGGGAGGAGCTACGAGCTAACAAAGCTAACCCAAAGCTAACGGGAGCTAAGCAGCCAACGGAGGAAGGCTGGTCAAAGATAGGAAGCGCTATTGGCTGCTAAAAAATGCGGTGGTGCTACGCTAGGCATCGTTTTCCTGGATATCTGGCACCTGTCAATCAAAAGGACACGCCCATAATTAAATTTATGGAATTTTAGGATTAAAGTAGACATATGCTTTTAAATCCTCCATTTCCACACGTGAATCATTCATTTATAGTTTCTATAAGTAAAACTGCAATTATTTGGTCTGAAATCTTCGTTAGCATAGCTCCACACACCTAAACCCCTGTTCTGAGGTTATTTTTTACATTCTCTGAGAGCAGCTCGTTTTGCTGCGGTCTCTTTAAATCAGAAATAAAAGAGAGCCTTCTACTCGGTACCATGTAACGTCATCGTAGAAGAAGGCATCGTAGAAGAAGGCATCGTAGAAGTAACGTGGCACACATGAAGGCATCGTGGAAGTTACGTGGCACATGAAGGCATCGTAGAAGTAACGTGACACGCGAAGGCATCGTGGAAGTTACGTGACACGCGAAGGCATCGTGGAAGTTACGAGACACGCGAAGGCATCGTGGAAGTTCCGTGGCACATGAAGGCATCGTGGAAGTTACGTGGCACGTGAAGGCATCGTGGAAGTTACGTGACACGTGAAGGCATCGTGGAAGTTATGTGGCACGTGAAGGCATCGTGGAAGTTACGTGACACGTGAAGGCATCGTGGAAGTTCCGTGACACGTGAAGGCATCGTGGAAGTTCCGTGACACGTGAAGGCATAGTGGAAGTTCCGTGACACGTGAAGGCATCGTGGAAGTTACGTGACAGGCGAAGGCATCGTGGAAGTTACGTGGCACATGAAGGCATCGTGGAAGTTACGTGGCACATGAAGGCATCGTGGAAGTTACGTGACACGTGAAGGCATTGTGGAAGTTACGTGGCACATGAAGGCATCGTGGAAGTTACGTGGCACATGAAGGCATCGTGGAAGGTACGTGACACGCAAAGGCATCGTGGAAGTTACGTGGCACATGAAGGCATCGTGGAAGTTATGATGCACATGAAGGCATCGTGGAAGTTATGTGGCACATGAAGGCATCGTGGAAGTTATGATGCACATGAAGGCATCGTGAAAGTTACGTGACACGCGAAAGCATCGTGGAAACTACGTGACACATGAAGGCATCGTGGAAGTTACGTGACACATGAAGGCATCGTGGAAGTTCCGTGGCACATGAAGGCATCGTGGAAGTTCCGTGGCACATGAAGGCATCGTGGAAGTTCCGTGGCACACGCGAAGGCATCGTGGAAGTTACGTGACACGCGAAGGCATCGTGGAAGTTACGTGGCACATGAAGGCATCGTGAAAGTTCCGTGGCACATGAAGGCATCGTGGAAGTTACGAGACACGCGAAGGCATCGTGTAAGTTCCGTGGCACATGAAGGCATCGTGGAAGTTCCGTGGCACATGAAGGCATCGTGGAAGTTCCGTGACACGTGAAGGCATCATGGAAGTTCCGTGGCACGTGAAGGTATCGTGGAAGTTCCGTGGCACATGAAGGCATCGTGGAAGTTACGTGGCACATGAAGGCATCGTGGAAGTTACGTGACACGTGAAGGTATCGTGGAAGTTCCGTGGCACATGAAGGCATCATGGAAGTTATGAGACACGCGAAGGCATCGTGGAAGTTCCGTGGCACGCGAAGGCATCGTGGAAGTTACGTGGCACGCGAAAGCATCGTGGAAGTTACGTGACATGTGAAGGCAATGTGGAAGTTACGTGGCACATGAAGGCATCGTGGAAGTTACGTGACACGCAAAGGCATCGTGGAAGTTACGTGGCACATGAAGGCATCGTGGAAGTTCCGTGACACGTGAAGGCATCGTCGAAGTTACGTGACACGCAAAGGCATCGTGGAAGTTACGTGGCACATGAAGGCATCGTGGAAGTTACGTGGCACGTGAAGGCATCGTGGAAGTTACGTGGCACGTGAAGGCATCGTCGAAGTTCCGTGACTCGTGAAGGCATCGTGGAAGTTACGTGGCACGTGAAGGCATCGTGGAAGTTACGTGGCACATGAAGGCATCGTGGAAGTTCCGTGACAAGTGAAGGCATCGTGGAAGTTACGTGACACGTGAAGGCATCGTGGAAGTTACGTGACACGTGAAGGCATCGTGGAAGTTACGTGACACGCGAAGGCATCGTGGAAGTTACGAGACACGCGAAGGCATCGTGGAAGTTACGTGGCACATGAAGGCATCGTGGAAGTTACGTGGCACATGAAGGCATCGTGGAAGT
>JBAJHY010000013.1:25027348-25038320 GCA_037177095.1 Craterocephalus marjoriae | reverse complement strand
ATCCACACAGCCAGATGGTGAAGTGATGCCACATTAAGTTCAATAAAACTCTATAAGTCCAGATGCCTTGCTTTAAATCACTTCAATGATGCTGCATGAACTCTGCATAATGAGGATGTAGAACATCGTGCAGAAGGCTTAGAAGGCTTCGTCTACCACGCAGAGATCAAAGCCATACTTTACAGCGCAGTCTTTGGAAGTATTGTAAGACATGGCATGGCTGCGTGGTACAGCTCCCTGACCAGACTGCACAGAGCGATGCAACCGGTTTAAACTATAATTGTACCTGCTTCCATTACTCAAGAAACAGTTCTTGCCCCCCGCTCCTTCTTACGGAAGTGGGGAGGCCCTCAGCTGCGCTAGCACCACCCGCCTCTCAACTCACAGTGGGGGGTGGGTTTGGGGTTGTGCTGGCTCTGCTTTGGTTACTCTGTGCTCATAGGGCCGGGGGAAGCCTACAGCTGTGGGTCTGCTGAGCAGTGAGCAGTGGTTTCCACCTCCCCTCTTTCATAAACATATTTTTATTTATTATGTCTGACGATGCAGCTCTGTAGCTCTGTAGCTCCTCTTTTTCATTGCATGTAAATTGTGTCCATATCAACACTCAAATTTAAGACTTTGATTTTTGTTCATTTTAATTGTTTTTTCTATTTATAATCTATTTTTCATGTATAATTTATATGGTGTATGTTATATTTCACATTGCATTATCTGTTTCACCTTTGTTTTGTAATTTTTTGTCATGCAGCAGTGCTTGTGCTGTATGTGTCCCAAGACAAATTTTCTTTGTGGAACATGAAGTTTATTTGACTTATTTCACTTTACGTTGCTACTTTCAACTTCAACTTGGGCAAGTGAGGTTTCAATCGGGTTAAGATAAGTTCACACTGAACATTTGTAAGAATATGACTGGCACCAGGGGTCATAACAGTTTATACCTCCGGGTTTGAAGGAGATTGATGGTTTAATCATCCACTGAATTTTGGAAGCTGCGAAGATTTCTGTATAAACTCAGCGTTCCAGCTCTGAACCACATTAACTGAACTGACCGCAGGAGCATTAATGGGCCACAAGTAAAGTAAAATGTTAATAATCTGAAGCTTACGGTAATGTTATTGTTTAGTAAATCAAGGATCTGATATTAGCTTGGCTGATAAAGTGATTCATTTGCTCAGAACCAGTTTGTCTAACTTGGCTTTAAAAGCACACAGATACTGCGTAAACCTTAAACCTAAATATTCTGTCATCACACATTTCACGGGCTGAAATCAAGCTTTGAAAACTGAGGAATGATCTGAACGTTCAGGATGGAGAACAAAGAAGGTTTTAGTTTTTGTTCAGCTGTTGGTTTATTTAAAACACCTGAGAGAGAAAAAGAAATGAACTTCTGCATATAGAAAAACTTAATCATGATGGCTGCTTTTTATGAATCATTATTTGTATAAATGCTGATTTTGTTCGTACCACACTGGTGATAATTTGTTTCCCTGTGGTATTTTTCATTTCTTTAACCTTTTAAAGCTTAATTTATTATATTTGATCCAGAAAGTTTCTGAAACCTATTGCGGTAACTTAAGATAGTTTAAAGTTCTCCCTTTCTCAGTCTCCTCTGTGACTCAGCTGCCTGATCTCTGAAAACAATGCCACATCTCCCTTTCTCCACTCGCCTCCTCTCTCTCATCTACCATATGCTGCCATTTGTTTAGTCAAATCTCCTTTAAGCAGTGCAGCTTCATGGCTCTGAGGCACTGCCTTGCTACGACTTGGATCACACTCCACAGACACATCGGCAGCTCATATCCCTCATGGCCTGTGTCACTCGGCCAGCTAGAAGAGTCTCTCGGGAGCGGCTTTTTATTGCTTTTCCACATCATTTGTCTGGCCATTACAGCTAGGCCCCTTGAACCAGGGGAATAATCACAATATTTCAATTTAAAGATAGCAGGAGTGTGAGAAGGAAGGGCCAGTTTGATTAGGGGACTGCTTCTGCACCCTGCTGAGGAGAGGACGTTGGTAGGATGAGTTATGGATCATCTATAGCACAAACGACTGTTTAACTTTATCAAGTTAAAATTAACTTAAGCTGCCCCTCCTGAAAGTAAGCTGGATTTATCTGACTGCACGTGTCCGAATGAATGGCTTTATATGGCTATGAATGGCTTAAATGATTATTTGTATGTAAAGTTTAACAAAAGTAGGCTATTCCTGCACACACTTTGTTTTTTTACTTGTTCTACAAAGGAAGTGAATAGGACTGCAGGACTATAGGACTGCAATAGGACTTGGGGCTTGGAAAGGGTTCTGATTGGACAGATAGCGGAAGCAATGTACTACTACATCTACTGGAAGACATAAAAAAATACACATCCTGCTTCTTTTCTTTTTGGCAACAACATGGAAAACCACATTCCAAATACAATTTTTGCTCAATTTTCACCCTAGCTTTGAAGCAGCAGCTTGACACATGCATACTACTTCACTCTCACTTAAATAGTTTTGGCTTGAGTCGAACTTTTATTGGCAGACAGTGGGGAATATGTGCATCACGGTGACAGGACAAAGGAACGAGCCTGCGCAGAACAACTAAAATTAACTTAAATTAGAAAGAATGTACGCATGATGAAATCAATCTGAATTAATCAATTCAGATTTAAAATAAACCAACTATTTACTTCAGTATTAAGTTTTGTTTGGAATTAGGTTTTTACATGGTCATTTTCCATCTCTTTAGATTGGATTCAACTTTTATTCCAAATCAAAAGGTAATTAAAACTCTCACGTAAACATGGCCAACGTCTACCAGCAAAAATGATCATTGAGGTCATTCTTAAACACCTTCTCACAAATAACTTGAGACAGATGTTTAGCCTTTGGTGTTTTCAATGTCATTCATGTTTTTATCAGCTTGTCTTCTTATACATGTAGGCGCTCCTGATGATTATCTGCTTTGTTTTCTTACGCGGGACATGAGATATTTTCAGTTGAGCTTCTTTATGGGTGAAGTAGCAGGTTGTCTGGTTCCCTTGTTTTGCTTCTACAGTTGATGCTTTCTATTTGTTGATATCTTATAGCTGCTCCCAATGATAGGCTGCTTTGTTTTCTTACACAGGCTGCATGATGTTTTCTGTATCTGCTCTTTAGGTGTTGCAGCTGGTTGTTTGGTCACTCCATTTTGTTTGTACACTTGTTGCTGTTGCCTTCTATTTGTTGTGTCCCTGTGTCCTTTTTCTTCTTCTCCTTTCTCTCCTTTTCTCACTCAACACTCTTATTTTGTTTGCCCTTGTCAGATCCAGCATACACATGTAACTTAGCAATAGTCAAAATAAAGAACAATACTCAAGCACCAAGATTGGCTTTGAATCCACAAAGCTTTGTTTCCTTTATATCCACCAAGCTCCCCTCTGCAAAGCAAATTTAGGCAGTACAACACAGCAATTTAATTGACATAGAACACCAAAAACTAAACAAAGTAGTTACAGTATAGAGTCAAAATGTAATTCTATGACGGAGCACCAAGCACCAGCTGTGTAAGAAGGATGACAGATTTTGTAGTATTACCACATAGGAAATCCATCTTAGGTAGGTAGGAAATATTAGAAATTATATGTTTTTATCATAATAGTGCGACATACACCAGTGCTGCCAACAAATTTAGTGAGCCAATATCAGTAATATAGTTGTTAAAGCCTTTCTTCGGGTGAGCAGTTTTACATGAATTAGAAATTTGCATGTGAACCAAAACCAAAATCTGTTTTGCATTTGTGTTCATAATTTTTTTTTTCAAACATCTATTTTTAGGATGTGTATGTAATGATTACAAAACCTGAGTTCTGATAGTACAATGCTGGCCGTTAGCTTTGAGCGTTTTGTCAGCAGCTTAAGCAAGAAGGTAGTGTACAGCATTTCTCTTATGCTAAATGTACACTAAGACACAAGGATGAAGTGTGGAAGTTTTGTTTTATTGTTGTTGTTTTTGCCCACCCTTTATAACAACATTAGCTCAGTTCAGTTGACATTTGAAAGTACTTTCTGTCACTGTCGAAATAGTCAGGTAGAGATCTACATGTTGACTGCCCCACTGCAACAACTAGTCTTTTCCTTTTTCTGGCCAATCCATTCTAAATTTGCTTGGATTGTTGTGCTATTGCCTTGTTGTACGACCCAACTTCCACCACGGTTTAGCTGACAGGTTTTTTCACATCTGACTATAGAATACTTGTGGTCTGTAACATATCTGTGTCCTTCAGCAGCAAAACTCTCCTAAATCTGTTTCCACTGATGTTTGATTAAAGATCACACATTCAGTCTCCAAGAAGGTCGAATGATGTGTCTCCAGAATTTCTAGGTGCAGCCAGGGTGTTGAGGGAATTGTTTGGTGGTTCCAGGAATGGGTCTCTGCTTTTTGCAGATGATGTGGTTGTGTTCTGTTCTGCTTCATTAAATATGCTGCCATTAAATGCGGTATATTTGTGAATGTTAATGTGGTCCGTGTGGTCGATTGACCAAAATGGTGCATGAGCACCTCTAGTGGTCAAGTCAATATCACAGCTCATGCACACATCACATTAACTTGCATAAACACGAGCGGGCGATGTGCCAAACAGATATTAGCAGTGCAAGGCAGCCTTGATTTGGACACGTCAAGCAAGTATATCCCAACCCGTAGAGACAGGAAGTGATGCTTTGAGAGGTTTCCCCCGCCCCCACAGTGGAGAGCGTCCACCTGGATAAAGAGAGAAGGGGAGACTGATACATGTTGTATCACCACAGCCCCCCTCCAGCCTCCAGGGCAGGACTGGTTTCAGACTGATGGCAGCTGTTTTACACCACCTGTATGGTCTATGGGTTAGGGTTGGTATCAGCATAGTATCGTATCAGCAATGTATCGTACAGCATGGTATCGTACAGCGTGGTATCGTATCAGCAATGTATCGTACAGCGTGGTATCGTATCAGCAATGTATCGTACAGCGTGGTATCGTACAGCGTGGTAACGTACAGCATGGTATCGTACAGCATGGTATCGTACAGCATGGTATCGTACAGCATGGTATCGTACAGCGTGGTATCGTACAGCATGGTATCGTACAGCGTGGTATCGTACAGCGTGGTAACGTACAGCATGGTATCGTACAGCATGGTATCGTACAGCGTGGTATCGTACAGCATGGTAACGTACAGCGTGGTATCGTATCAGCAATGTATCGTACAGCGTGGTATCGTATTAGCAATGTATCGTACAGCATGGTATCGTATCAGCAATGTATCGTACAGCGCGGTATCGTGCAGCGTGGTAACGTACAGCGTGGTATCGTACAGCGTGGTATCGTACAGCGTGGTATGGTACAGCGCGGTATGGTACAGCGTGGTATCGTACAGCGTGGGATCGTACAGCGTGGTATCGTACAGCATGGTATCGTACAGCGCGGTATCGTACAGCGTGGTATGGTACAGCATGGTATGGTACAGCGTGGTATCGTACAGCGTGGTATCGTACAGCGCGGTATGGTGTAGCGCGGTATCGTACAGCATAGTATCGTACAGCGTGGTATCGTACAGCGTGGTATCGTACAGCATGGTATGGTACAGCGTGGTATCGTACAGCGTGGTATCGTACAGCATGGTATGGTATAGCGCGGTATGGTACAGCGTGGTATCGTACAGCATGGTATCGTACAGCGCGGTATGGTACATCGTGGTATCGTATCAGCATGGTATCGTACAGCGTGGTATGGTACAGCGCGGTATGGTACATCGTGGTATCGTATCAGCATGGTATCGTACAGCGTGGTATCGTACAGCGCGGTATGGTACATCGTGGTATCGTATCAGCATTGTATCGTACAGCATGGTATCGTACATCGTGGTATAGTACATCATGGTATCGTACAGCATGGTATCGTATCAGCATGGTATCATACAGCATGGTATTGTACATCGTGGTATCGTATCAGCATGGTATCGTACAGCATGGTATCGTACAGCGCGGTATGGTATAGCGTGGTATCGTACAGCATAGTATCGTACAGCATGGTATCGTACATCGTGGTAACGTACAGCGTGGTATCGTACAGCGTGGTATCGTGCAGCACGGTATCGTACAGCGTGGTATCGTACAGCGTGGTATCGTACAGCGTGGTATCGTACAGCGTCGAATCGTACATCGTGGTATAGTATCAGCATGGTATCGTATAGCGTGGAATCGTACATCGTGGTATCGTATCAGCATGGTATCGTATCAGCATGGTATCGTACAGCGTGGAATCGTACATCGTGGTATCGTATGAGTATGGTATCGTACATCGTGGTATCGTACAGCGTGGTATCGTACATCGTGGTATCTTATCAGCATGGTATCGTACAGCATAGTATCGTATCAGCAATGTATCGTACAGCATGGTATCGTACAGCGTGGTAACGTACAGCATGGTATCGTACAGCGTGGTATCGTACAGCATGGTATCGTACAGCGTGGAATCGTACATCGTGGTATCGTATTAGCATGGTATCGTACAGCGTGGTATCGTATGAGCATGGTATCGTACAGCGTGGTATCGTACATCGTGGTATCGTATCAGCATGGTATCGTACAGCGTGGTATCGTACATCGTGGTATCGTATCAGCATGGTATCGTACAGCATGGTATCGTACATCGTGGTATCGTACAGCATGGTATCGTACAGCATGGTATCGTATTAGCATGGTACCGTACAGCATGGTATCGTACATCGTGGTATCGTATATCGTGGTATCGTACAGCATGGCATCGTGCAGCGCGGTATCGTACAGCATGGTATCGTACAGCGCGGTATCGTACAGCGTGGTATCGTACAGCGTGGTATGGTACAGCGTGGTATCGTACAGCGTGGGATCGTACAGCGTGGTATCGTACAGCGTGGTATGGTACAGCGCGGTATGGTACAGCGCGGTATGGTACAGCGCGGTATGGTACAGCGTGGTATCGTACAGCGTGGTATCGTACAGCATAGTATGGTACAGCATAGTATCGTACAGCATAGTATCGTACAGCGCGGTATGGTACAGCATAGTATCGTACAGCATAGTATCGTACAGCATAGTATCGTACAGCATAGTATCGTACAGCATGGTATGGTACAGCATAGTATCGTACAGCATAGTATCGTACAGCGCGGTATGGTACAGCATAGTATCGTACAGCGCGGTATGGTACAGCGTGGTATGGTACAGCGTGGTATGGTACAGCGTGGTATGGTACAGCGTGGTATGGTACAGCGTGGTATGGTACAGCGCGGTATGTTACAGCATAGTATCGTACAGCGTGGTATGGTACAGCGCGGTATGGTACAGCATAGTATCGTACAGCGTGGTATGGTACAGCGCGGTATGGTACAGCGTGGTATCGTACAGCGCGGTATGGTACAGCGCGGTATGGTACAGCGCGGTATGGTACAGCGCGGTATCGTACAGCGCGGTATGGTACAGCGCGGTATCGTACAGCGCGGTATGGTACAGCGTGGTATCGTACAGCGCGGTATGGTACAGCATGGTATCGTACAGCGCGGTATGGTACAGCGCGGTATGGTACAGCGTGGTATGGTACAGCGCGGTATGGTACAGCGCGGTATGGTACAGCCCGGTATGGTACAGCATGGTATCGTACAGCGCGGTATGGTACAGCGCGGTATGGTACAGCATGGTATCGTACAGCGCGGTATGGTACAGCGTGGTATCGTACAGTGTGGTATGGTACATCGTGGTATCGTAGAACGTGGTATCGTACAGCGTGGTATCGTACAGCGTGGTATGGTGCAGCGTGGTATCGTACAGCGCGGTATGGTACAGCGCGGTATGGTACAGCATGGTATCGTACAGCGCGGTATGGTACAGCGCGGTATGGTACAGCGCGGTATGGTACAGCGCGGTATGGTACAGCGCGGTATGGTACAGCATGGTATCGTACAGCGCGGTATGGTACAGCGCGGTATCGTACAGCGCGGTATCGTACAGCGCGGTATCGTACAGCGCGGTTTCGTACAGCGCGGTATCGTACAGCGTGGTATGGTACAGCGTGGTATCGTACAGCATGGTATCATGGTTTGTTTGCTTTGTCCCCTTGACTGGACCAGCAGGGTCACACAAGCACGATCCATTCATGTCTACCTTGCTGTGTCCTTCCAGGCTTCTAATCCACCATTAACATGGAAGAATTGAATGCAGGAGCGTTTGGCTTCTAAAGGTGGAACACTCAAGTGCAGGAAGCATCTGATTGTGTGCAGAATTTTAATTATCAGATAATAACAATCACTTATGGAAAGAAAAAGAATCCAGAAATATCAATAGCTGAGATTCCAGGGCCAAGACTCTGCTTAAACAGTTTATTTGCTAATGATTAAATTATTAGCTGGGCTAATTGAAGCAGGAAATGAGTGAGTTGCTCCAAGGACGAGCGGAGCTGTGCAGCCTGCAGGAAGACTGCTGAGTGCATCACATCGGTGCCGCCACCAAGCTCAGCCACAAAGAGGTGTTCCACGTAGCGTTGGAGGTCGATGGGACTTCATTTTCCTGCTGTCCTGGTCGTGGCGTCATTAGCAGTATTGGCAGTTTGATGATAAATTCATTGTTTTCTCAAGTTTGTCTGCAGCCATCGTTTCTCTGCACTCCTTCCTTATCTCTCCAGGCCTTGCTCCCAGTTTTTCTCATCTCTTTTTCATCACCTACATTGCTCTTTACCCTCCTCCTCCTTCTGCCTCCCCCACACTCTCCCCTCTGGTCTTCTTCATTTTCTCTCCTTTTTAAACCTTTTTGGATAGTTTTGCTTCTTTTAAACACGGGTTCTTCCAAGGGCAACATTTCTTCCACTAATCAATGTCAGCCTGCTGATGTGTTGAGCAGAGTTGTGTGCATGCATGCAGACTCTGTGTGTATTTGTTTGATGCTGTGTGTGTGGAAAAGCTCTTCTCTTATGAGTGCCTCCCTCTGGCTTTGTCTCTTTCAGGTTCTCGTACAGATTCCTCCCTTCGCTTCCCCCTCCTCCTCCGATGACTCGCCCCAAGAATGTTTTGCTAAAGCTGGTAAAATGGAACCAAATCAACTGTTCAATGGATTTGGTCCCCTTCAACCAGCTGTAGCTGTGCATTGATCACTCCGAGTATCCCAAGAGGCTTGTGAAGGGACGAAGATGTGGACTGAAAAGTGATGGAAATGTTTCAGTTAATTCAGCTTTAAAATGTAAAGGGAAGCTTCATTTGTTTCTGTACTGGACACGTGATGTAATCCACATCACCGGCTTTACCCTGAACAGAAGGCAGATGTGTATTACAGGAATGGTCTATCTACTTCTTAATTTTATTTAAACCTTTACTGGTAGTAACATTGTGAAAGGAATGTAAAGAACATGTTTGTGCATATATTTGTGTTCCTGACATGGCTGATCAATAAAAGCTCCTTCTGAAGTCCATCTGTACTGCTGTCAAGTCTCAGCTGTCTAAGGTGCATTTCCTGGTGGGCAAACGTGGTGGGGATGGTGGCCACTGGCAGCAAATGACTGGCTCAGAATAACACTGGAACAACCCTTTATGTTGTCAGTGCCCATGGGAATAAGAAGACCAGTGTTTACACAGTGTCTGTGGGCCGCCTTGTACAAATAAAGTTGTATAATGAGGATGAGGATGATGATGATAGAAGGATAACCTGCAGAGTATTCTATTCTTAGCCCTCGGCCATAAGACACAGTGAAACACTGAGTGAGACTAAAAACTATCTTGGCTTATACTTAATTATTTATTAATTCACCGACGTGCTGACGTTGCGGTAAGGTGTATTGTTACTTCCTGTGTACCTTGTCTGGGTGCTCAGTCGCACCGTCTGCTATTCTAGCTGCAGTGTTAATCTGCACCGTTTGTTCTTTCCACAACACATAACAGTTTAAAACACTGTTTCTGGTTTATTGTTCATTTGGCGATCATTCAGGCCTTCAATTTTTGCTACATTTAAACCACTGGTTAGGTTTATGTGTTTAGCATGGCTGCTAGCTCTCTCTCCGTCTCCTGCCTTCTCTTGCACGGTGTGTCAGATGTTTAGCTACTCCTCTGCCTCCTTTAGCGATAATGGTACATGTAATAAATGTAGCTTGTTCATAGCCTTGGGGGCGAGGCTATGTGAGGCTCGACTCCCCACTGTAGAGAAAAACCCAGCAGCTAGCCAGTCCCCCCGTGGCCGTTGCAGAGTCACTTAGGGAGGCTAACCCTCTTGGCTCTCCCTCACCTCGGTTGGGTGATGGTCAGGAGGAAGACTAGTCCGAAGCTAAAGTCCACGGGTCACCAACAACCCGTTCTAATAGATGTTCCCTGGTCATCGACACATCCGCTGAGGAAAAAAATTCTGGTTAATCGGCAGCTCCATAGTCAGAAACACGGCATTAGAGACACCAGGGACTATAGTCAGATGCATCACGGGGGGCAAAGCAGGCAACATTGAATCATATTTGAAACTGCTGGCTAAGGATAAACGTAAATACAGTAAGACTGTAATTCACGTCGGCAGTAATGACACCCGGTTAGGCCAATTGGAGGTCACTAAAGTTAATCTTGCTTTGGTGTGTGAGTTTGCTGAAACCATATTGGACTCCGTAGTTTTTTCTGGTCCCCTTCCAAACTTGATTAGCGATGACATGTTTAGCTGCATGTTGTCTTTCAACCGCTGGGGGTCCAGGTGTTGTTCAGATAACAGCGTGGGCTTTATTGATAATTGGAAAACCTTATGGGTAAAAACCTGGTCTTATTAGGAGAGATGGCATCTTTCCTACCTTGGAAAGAGCAGGTCTCATTTC
Organism: Craterocephalus marjoriae; assembly: GCA_037177095.1. Taxonomy (NCBI): domain Eukaryota; kingdom Metazoa; phylum Chordata; class Actinopteri; order Atheriniformes; family Atherinidae; genus Craterocephalus; species Craterocephalus marjoriae. The sequence goes on along the minus strand of JBAJHY010000013.1, from coordinate 25,027,510 downwards.
CAGCAATATGGGCCATTTTATTAAACAGTTAAAGAGGCTCTATGCAAGTCTCTATGTAACATTATCATAGTCATGGAAGTAATTGTTTTGCTTGACTGACCTGTTCTGATGAAAAAGCGGACATTTCCTCCTCTATCGGGTCTCCCCCTACCAGAAACGGCG
>JBAJHY010000013.1:24980977-24992262 GCA_037177095.1 Craterocephalus marjoriae | reverse complement strand
GGATTGATGGAAGACTCTTTTCCATGCAGTCTGTTGGTTTCCTTACATCGGCTATTTGTTATTAACTGGCTAGTATGGATGTATGTATGAATGTTTGACAGTCAGATTGGCCTCAACTGTCAGTGAAGCCTCTTGAGATGACTTTGTTATGAATTGGTGCTGTACAAATAAAGTTGGATTGAATTGAATAAGAGCTGTTCTATCACTGTCTATCAATCACTGTTCTATCACTGCTGATGATGATGATGGGAAGGTACTCAGACATTCTCAGATCATTGTAGATCTCTGCTGGTTTAAGCTGGAGCTGATGAACTTCTCTCTGGGTCTACTGGTGAAACCCTGAATCCTGATGCTGGAATTGGGCTGAGCTGAGATAGAAGAGCATATTATGCTGGAAATATTTATGAAGTATCAGTAGAGAGGAGAAGTGTACATGACTACTGGATGCCTACAGCATTTTTTTAACTTGTGTTGTCCAGCATCACAGCGGCAGGATGATGGTGTGGCTGCTGGTTGGGCCAAGAGGAACTTTATGGATAGAAAAGCCCCTCTTGATGATCACTGATGATTTTTTGTCCTTTATTTTTACTTTCTTTTATTTTGAATAGTTATCTGTTACTGAATCAACATAATAGGTCATTACTGGACCTGACCAGGGGGAGAGAAAAAGAAATGAAAGATCACTGAGGACTGCAACTTTCACAATGGAAAAAAGAGCAAGACACAAAATTCACTTATTGGCAAGTCTGTAGCGTCTGGCTGCGCCTTCACGTCTTCTCCTGTTTTACAACGATAAACCCAGTAATAAACACGAGTTTAAGTCTTTGATATTCTCTTTGCATGTTTGTGTTGTGCTTGTAAAGCAGATGACAGCGTACCAGAGAGCACATTTTTGCATGTTACCACAGCAACAAGGAAACAAACGAAACTTGAAAATATTGAATGAAAGTCTGAATATATTGAATGACATTAGATCATGATGTGCATTTAGACTTAATCGCCATTTTTGAACGATTTTGTGTTTGATTTTGTGTTCATCTTATAGTAATTCTTATTTTGTATGTAAAGCACTTTGAATTGCCTTGGACCTGAAAAGTGCTATATAAATAAACTTGCCTTGCCTTATGGGGATCCTTGACTCTGGGAGCTATGCCTGCTTGGTCTACCATTTATTTTTTACTTTTTGTTTGTGTGTGTGTATTTGGTCTGCCCTCTGTGACCACGGCTAGGCTGGCTCCTGCTGGGAACGGGTCCCAAAAATCCTGTTTGCTCACAGCAGCGCCAAGCCAGAGACAGAACTAAGGAGGTTGTGTGTGTGTGTGTGTGTGTGTGTGTTGGGTGTTTAATGTGTCATATAACTGGGTGTGTGAAGGATTGTTTTTTGTTCAGTGTTTTTTATTTTAATATGCATCATTTTTACTACTAAAGCACTTTAGGTTGCCTTCGCAGGAAATGCGCTTAATAAATAAAATTTGATTTAATTTTTATTTGAATATACTGAATATAAACGCTTTGCACTTCATTTTACTCTGACTTGCTTCATTAAATAACTTTATATTCGGAGGCATTGTGCCTTTCTGAGGACATGGTCTGATCTGCTGCTCTTTCCTTCTGCCAGCACGATGACCATCGGAGGCCACGCCACCCTTCTTCCTTCAGAACGGCCTCAATCAGTCTGAAGAAACCTGGGTTACAGTAAAACTGTAAAACCACCGAGGATTAACAGCTTACATAGAATAGTAACAGTGTGTTTTATGTTACTGACCAATCAGAGAAAAATAACATTTCCACCTGAACTACAGCTGTTTCCTGGGATGTTTTCATAAAAGTTTGCATGGCTGGTAACCTGGCTCGTACTGAGACATCATGAGGAACGGAGGGAGCGTTGGTACGTTACTGGCTTCTTGTCCCTGACCCAGACTGGGTTAGATGTACAGAACAGCCCAAATTCATTTTATCTGAGAAGGAAAGCTTCATGACACCGCCCTCCCTCGGTCGGGGTCTCCTGCTGAACCACATGGGATCTTTTTTTACTTCAGGTTGTTTCCATCTCGTCACGAGCGGAAAAATTTCAGAGTAAAGTTGATTTTCTCAGGTTGGTGAGAAAAAAGAAAAGAGGTTGAAATGAAAGCAGAGAGCACAGAGGGTATAAAACCGCTGGTTTGTCTTTAATCAACACATGACAGAGATACTCGGTACTGTACAATAGTTCTGTTGTTCATTTTCTCTTTGGATCAACCAATACACAAACCTGTCACTAAAACGTTGCAGCAACTGACTGCATGAGAGAAATGTAACAAAAAGCAAGACTTCCTTCCTCCCGACCATGTCTGTGCTCCTGTAGCTGAGGACTCCATGCTAGTAAACATAGTGTGAGTTGTTCCAGAGGCGGCTAGCGTAGCACAGGATCAAAATAAAATGTCACTTTACAAGATACACAAAGAGTTTGGAATGCAAGACTTACATTAAGCTAGAAATATATCAAACTACATGTGGATGCGCCTGCAGCAGACAGTACCCAGGTTCTTACTAAGGGGCAAAACGACAGAGAGAGTGAGAGAGAGAGAGAGCAATTAAATGAAATCAGCTTTTCTCAGGTTAAGTGATAAACAAATTCCCTTAAAATATGAGAGAGCTGCACCTGCTGGTGGAGGAGGAGGTGGAGGATAAGTGCATCCCCAGCAGGTGCAGGAGGAGGTAATGGAGCTCCAGCGGGGCAGAAAGCAGCACAGCATCCTCCTCAGAGCTCCGTTTGCTCCCAGCTTCCTGCTGCAGCCACGGAAACGCCTGCCTCCACGTTAGAGTCCGAGCGAACCCCGGCAGGTTCACGTCTACGTCCGACCGGATGGAAACGCTGCGTCCTGCTCGCCCACACTCTGACTGAGACTAAAACTACAACGCTGAACTATTTCTGATTATCTAGTCTACTTTTAGTAGTAAAAGTTATTAGAGGTCAAAGTGTCGACAGTAGATATTCTGTTGTTCTCAGCATGTTTTACTGGAACCGACCTTCTTCACAGCTTCATCCTGGATTTTCATGTAACATCCCAAAAATTCGTTTCCTGGGCAACCACGCTGATCAGCCCCGACGAGACGTTTTCCCCCCGTTTCATTCTTTACCGAAACGCTGGTCGATTCCATTTAAACTGCAATTCTTTGATATTTGGCTTTTGTTTATAACAGCCGACCGCGTGGAACCGCTGAATAACGATGCCGTCTGCCGGCATGTAGGAGCCGGTTTCCAGATTTACGCAGCAGGGTCATATCAGAACCACTTTAACATGAAGATTTTTTCTCAATTTAGTAAAGAAAATAGATTTTTGAATAAAAAAAGGACAGAAAAATCATAAAAGCGAGCTTTGTGATTCTCATGCGAATGGGTGTTTTCTCCCGCTGTGGCGAGTTTTGCCTTGTTTTCTAGCATCCTGGTGCTTAGTGACGGTTATTTTCAGCCCAGTTTACAGCCTGTGCAGCTCTGGGCTGTTTTTAATTCTACAACTTGTAAAACATTTCATCTGAAATACTTTGTGAACTGATTTCAGTCCCACCCACCCAGCAGGCCACGCTGGTCCCGTCTTTACCAGCAGATCCTGAACACCTCGTGTGGAACCACTTCTTTCCATGGGAACCGGCTCCGATCTGATTAACGGATCATTTGGTCGCTCGCTCAGCTGAGTTCAGCCTGACCACGCGCCCTCATCTTTCAGCAAGCTGGCAGTTTATCACTAGATGCTGCGGTAAGAAGCAACGATAAAAGGCACATTTCACATCCGGGTTCCCGCCGAGCGTCGGCCTGCCTTCCTCCCGTCTGTCTGTACACGCCTCCGTAGGTGCTTCATTACAGGGTGGCCTAGTTCCGGCTGCGCCGTCCCGGGTTTCCGTGCTCGGCTCCGGGTTTTCTGTGGTTTTCTGCGGTCGGCTGAACACGTGGAGTTTGTGGGCTCCTCTGAGGAAGAGGCTGCTGCTGCTGCTTGTTGCTGCCAGGCTGTAGAGCTTGACTAGATATGTTTATGAAAAGCAAAGCCGGCTGAAGAAAAGTAAAACAGAACAAGGAGAAAAGGGGAGGGGCTATGTAGAAGGATATTAGTGAAACATATCAAAAATACTGTTATTCTTTTGGAGAAGAGAAATACACAAAGGTTGATAAAGTCTACACTTCAAACTAATGGCACATACACGTACAGGATCAATACAAAATTAAAAACATATGAACATATAAGCTGAAATTTAAAAGAAAAAAAATACTCTTTTTTTAAGGTTGAAAGTGCTAGAATTCAGATTAGCTCACAGAAACCCGGGGAGGACAAACTTAATTTATGCCAAAAGCTCTTCCTGTCCTTTCTGCTGGGATTGGTTCTAAAAATATAAATGCTCAATTTGATTGCTACAGGTTTGGCTTTAACCAAGAGGCTTGTTCTTTGAAAACTACCTTTTATAAAGATCAAATTTCAATCTTGCCTTTTTTCTTCCTTTATTTCTTAACTATGGAAACTTCTCAGAAAGGTGCAGACAGCTAATTGTTTACGATCAGCCTAAAGTTTGATCATTATTTTCTGCAGATGCTTAGATTAAGCTTAAAACCAGATCATTGTGATGGGGTTCAACAGTCACACTGCTGATGGGGGGGGGGGCTTTTTCTACATCAGTGCTTACTTATTATTTTCAGGGTGTTGAGTCTAAGCTGCTCATTGTCAGGGTTTGACTTCCTACAGTATAAAAAAATATATATATATGTATATGTATAATGTAACATCAGCTATTGTGCAAAACGGTAGTTTCTTCTCCCGAGGTTTTGGTAAGAAAATAAAACAAATAAAAATGAGGTGACGTGTTGTGTTGTTTTCGAGGTCCTGTTTTATACAAACAGAAAATAATATATCATACGACAACAAACAAAACAAATATATGACTAGAGGCGAAACGCTGAGTCATGCCGTCAGTCATGTAACCCGCCTGCTGCTTTGAATGTCAAAGCTGAGGGTTCGACGACTGCTGGCCAGGTATCGCCGTATTTCAGACCCTTTTCCTCCAGGAAGCAGCTGAAGGAGGAGGAGGAAGATGAGGAAGAGGAGTACGGAGGTGATGAAGACTGCTGGTTCGGCTGAGATGTTCGAGTGGCGTTCAGTCGTCTGCAACCACGGCTGGAAGCAGCACGCTGTGTTTTCCTTTCTGTTTCTCACTTTTTTCAGTTTCTTTCAGTGTGATGTTACGATAGGCGGGGCTTCGTCGTGGGCGGGACTTCGCTGTGGGCGGGGCATCGTCGCGGGCGGGGCTTCGTCGCGGGCGGGACCTCGGTATGGGCGGGGCTTCGCCACGGGCGGGACTTCGCTATGGGCGGGGCTTTGTCGTGGATGATGCTTCGCTGTGACTTGGCAACCACAGACAAAGTAAACTGATTTTCTTCTAAAAGATTTTGGCAGCGCGTGAGCGTTGTGCCGTGGATATGATTACAATCAGCCGAACACACGCAACATGTGGCCGTTAACACGCTAACTTTCCTGAAAATCACCACTCTTACATCTCACAACTTAAATAGTTTTTTAGGATTTGTAAAGTTAAACTAAGCTTGTTTCCTGACGCCGAGGAGACTTTAACGTCACACCTGAGCAGCAGGTTAGCGGAAAACGCCGACATGGATTGGGGATGCTCGATGACATCTGCAGGACTGAAGCTGATGTGCAGAGATGAGCCTTTGGCTGTGGATAATTCCTGGAGAGGACCATCAGCCCTTCAGGCCCGGGTCATACTGGGTGTTATTTCCGCGCCAGCATGTTCATCATTTCTGCCTGTGGTCAGAAACGAACACGGGGCGCAGCGCTGCACATATAAGATCAGTGGTTGCGGGTTACAATATCGTCACGCTGCATAACGCCTGTATCGTGCATCCCTGATATAAGTCAGGAGGATCATCGAACATAAGGAGCTTTAAGCTGGGTTTATTCTCCGAGTCGTCTCCGTGCGCTCGGACCCGCGGAGGCTATGCCGAGCCTCTGTGTGTTTATAGTCCAGCGTAGGGAAACGTGCGGGGTTGCGGTGTCTTTCCCGGATCTGCAGCCAGCAGCAGGCTGGTATCGGCCCATAAACTCCTCAAGGCTGAGTTATTTTAATGATTCAACATAAAATTTACAATCTACTGATTCCATGCATCAGTCTTAATGGGCCGTGGTTAGAAGAACTGAACAGTCCGATAATTTTCCATGTTAGTCATTACTGGCGTCTCCGTGGATTTTGTGCCACAAATCACCATCGCGGCTGCAGAATCAGGAATAATTCTCTTTTATTTTACTACTATTTTACCAATTCTCTTTTATTTTACTTTTACCAGCGTTTTAAAAGGTAGTCGGATATCCGGAAACGAGTATCACAATCCGACCAATCACAGGGGAGAACTTCCGCGTCTCTGCGTCTGCAGTCAGGTATGGAAGCGGTGCGTCCAGCCTCTGCGGGCCTACATAGACGCTACGGCGTTACGCTGCGTGAGACGACGCGCGAGTATAAACCAGCTTTACTCGAGCTGAAATGGAGTTTGGGGTTTTACAGGCTGCAGGTGAAGAGTTTAACTTCACAATTTAACTTCAGATTGCCACGACAACACCTCCCAGCTCTGAGTTCGCGGACTCAGCACACAGAAAGGAAATGTTGGGGGGGGGAGGGGGGGGGTGGCTAATACTTCATCCTTCTGTTGATCAAAGAAAAAAAGCAAGATACACACACATGTAAACCTGCCAGACATGAAAACATCATCACTTAGTTTTACTACGTCTACCTAGATACACCTTACTGAGATAAGCATTCATAATATTCATTCTGAGATATTCGTACACTGCAATAACATTCTTTAACACGTCGCCGCTGCTGTTTGTGTTTTTATATATTTCTAAGCCATTCACATATCTCAGGGTTCATCATCACGCGATGACGCATCTTTTTAAAAGACTACCAGAAGATGTGTTTGTGAAACTATCCCAAACGTTTTTACCTGTTGCTGTGGGACCGTAGGGTCGGCTGCAGGTACGAGCAGGGAAGTGCCTTCCGCTGGAAATATCGTTTTTTTAAAAAGTGCTTCTCTGGAGGAGCAGTAAAAGGAAGCGAGCGCGACACACTTTCACATTTAGTTTCTCTGTCGGACGACGCGCTTGGCAGCAGACGGGATTTTCCGATGGGCTGAGAGTGGAAAGCACGTTCCTACGGAGGCGTGGGTCGGCACGGCGACACGGTACAGGCCGTCTGCATCTCCCTCGCTCCGACCCGACCCGACCGCCGATCGGCTGCCTCACTCTACCCAGTTCTTACGGTTGGATAAGGAAAATAAAATCAAACAAAATATCCACTTCAAACTATTTTTCCTGGGTCACAACAAGACAGAAAATCTGCACTAAAGTTATCTTTGACTTCTTTATATTATTACTTTAGAAAGTATGCAGTACCACGCCGTCTGGCCTACGGATGCTGCCCTCTACTACTAAGGAAGGGGATGGGGGGATGAATGGAAATAAAAGAAAAGAAGGGTTAATACGTTGTTATATCTATAGGATACGGGGAAAAGCCCAAATAAAAGCAGCTTCCACTTCTTTTCTCACCTTTTCCTTTAACTTCCTGTTAAGGCTCAATAAAAAGCTTTTGTGCGCACTTTCATTTAAGGCTTCTACGTGTTCGTGTTTCTCATCGTTTCACTCCAGTCCTCCACGTCTGGAGGGGGGGGGGCAAGGGCTCACTGGAAGGCCTGGTGGAAGCGAGGCAGTGTGGTGGTGCTGAGGCTGGAGCTGAACACTGGTGGGAGGGGGTGCAGGGGTCCGAGGCCCAGACCCCCGCCAGAGCTCTGCTGCTCCTGAGGTTGCGGTTGCAAAGAGGTAAGAGGTGCCGTGCCGACGGCTGCAGCGTGAGGCTCGGCGGCGTGCAGAGATGAGGAGGAGGAGGAGGAGGAGGAGGTGGCCGAGGAGGTGTAGCCCATGACCAGCCCTCCCGTGCTCATGGGGGCGCTGTAGGGGGGTAGGTTGAGGGGCAGGAAGCCCAGGAGGTGGGAGAAGTCCATGTTAGCAGCACACAGAGACTCGGCGATCACCGCAGGGCTCTTGGACAGGAGGGGGTCCCCGCACAGCTCGTCCGCCAGGCCCGACGGGGGCTCCAGGCCGTCCTTGGGGGGGGAGGCAGCAGCGTGGGGCTCGGCAGAGGGAATGGGGCCCGGCAAGCCGCTCTGCAGATCCATGAGGAAGCTCTCCATCTCCACTTTCAAGGGCTTGTCCAGCAGGTATGAGGTAGATCCCAGCTGGTACTTGGGCGCTGGCTGGGGCTGGTGCTGCTGCTGGGGGGCCGCAGGCTGGTGGGGGGGCGGGAGCGGAGGGGAATGGTGGTGGTGGTGGTGGTGGTGGTGATGGTGGTGGTGGTGGGAGTGTGGGTGGAGGGATGCGGGGGCCTCCATGTGGCAGCCCATGCCCATGGCTGCAGACAGGGAGCCCGGCATCAGGGACGGGTGGGGGGGCCCGACCCCCACCCCCGAGTTAGACATGGCCTGCAGGTGGTGGGGGCTGTACATGCCCATGGGAAAGGGGGCTCCGCCGGGGAATGCTTTGCCCATCATGGGGTCTTTGCTGGCCCCCATGCTGCACATCATGGGGCTGAGCTCCTCCTTCACGGGGCAGGGGGGGGACCCCGAGGCCAGCAGCCCCAGCATGTCCGGGGGCTCCGTCTTGATCTTCAGCAGCTCCTGCGAGTGGCTCTTCTTTACGTGTCGGGTCAGGTGGTCCTTCCGGCCGAAGCGCTGGGCGCAGTACTGGCACAGGAAGTCCTTGCGGCCCGTGTGCACCACCATGTGCCGCCTCACGTCCTTCCTGGTGTAGAAGCGCCGGTCGCAGTGGTCGCACGGGTGCTTCTTCTCCTTGGCGCCGCCCGACGACTTCCCCGAGTGGCTCTTGAGGTGCTCCAGGAGGACGGGCGTGCTCTCGTAGCTCTGCATGCACACCTTGCAGGTGAGGTCGCCAGCGGTGGCGGAGTGCATGGCCACGTGGCGCTTGTATCCCAGCTTGGTGTTGTAGTGCTTCCCACACTCCTCGCATTTGAAGGCCTCCTTGTTGGGGTCGTGGGTCTGCAGGTGGTTCTTCAGGTGGTCTTTGCGGTGGAACATCTTCTCACAGAACGAGCACTGGTGGGTCTTCTGTGGGGAGTGTGTGGCCATATGCCTGCAGAGAGACACATTTGGGACATATTTGGGATGCATTTGGAATGTATTTGAGATTTATTTAGGATGCATTTGGGACCCATTTAGGACATATTTCGCAAGCATTTAGGACATATTTAGGACATATTTGTGATGTTTTAGGGAAGCATTTGGGACGTAATAGGGATGTATTTGGTACGTATTTGGGATGTATTTTGGACGTATTCGAGACGTACTTGGGACATGTTAGGGACATATTTAGGACACATTTGGGACACATTTGGGACCCATTTGGGACCCATTTGGGACGTATTTGGGATGAATCTGGTACACATTTGACATGTTTGGGACGCATTTGGGATATATTTCGGATGTATTTGGGACATAGTTTTTATTACATATTTGGCTTGTATTTAGGACATGTTTTAGATGTATTATGGATGCATTTGGGACATATTTGGGACGTATTTGGGATCTATTTGGGATGTATTTGGGAAGCATTAGGGACGTATTTTAGATGCATTTGAGACCCATTTAGGACATATTTGGGATGTTTTAGGGAAGCATTTAGGATGTATTTGAAACGTATCTGGGATGTATTTTGGACGCATTTGAGACATAGTTGGGATGTGTTTGCAACAAATTTGGGATTCTTTTGGGACATATTTGGGGCGTACTTGGGATGTATTTTGGACATATTCGAGACGTACTTGGGACATGTTAGGGACATATTTAGGACACATTTGGGACCCATTTGGGACGTATTTTGGATGAATCAGGTACACATTTTGTGGGAATTCTCTGATCTCACCCTATCCTATCAGGGACAAAGCCATGGTTTCTTTTGTAACATCACAAAACACTTTTTTCTTTGAAGAACATATGGAGGCATTTGTACCAGTGAATGTTTGTTTGCTAAGAAAATCTCTTTCTCTTTAAAGCATGTTGAACTAAATCTCCTAATAAGTGACATATAAAAACACTGTGCCTACGAGGTGACTTGGCTTACATGTCCACTGGGATTAATTCTGCAAACCTCGTCCTCACCGTCACATGTAACGCAAAGAAAACTATCCTTGCATCCGACAGTTTATAAATCTCTTATTAGACCACTTTTAGATAATATCTGACTCCTTTAAGAATCAATTAGCTGAATTTCATTCCCTCTGGTCCCCTGAGATTAGCTCCTTCACTTAGTGGAGGCAGAGGGTTTTGACATCGTTGCTCAGAGGGATGGATGTTGGTGGTGGTGGTGGTGGGGGGGAGGGGGATCCCCGACGGCCGCGGGTCTTTGGTGGGATCTGCCAAGGTGGTTGTGCTTTAAGCCCTATGGCCTGGTGGGTGTCATTCTGGGGTGGGCTGGGCAGAGTTTCCGGCCTCTGGTGGGAGGAGGTGGGTGGGCGAGTGGATGGGGGAAGAAGGAGATGTGTGTATTTGCCAAGCAAGTTTGTTTGGTAAAAAAGCTACAGTACAGTATAATGCTGGACAAGACAAGTTTGAAAAAAAGAAACAGAATTCGCATCTCAGATGATTCCAACACAATCTGCATTTAAATCGAAGACTTGCTGAGGCAGAGACAATTATTGGCTTCAATGAAAGGATATATATATATAAAAAAAAAGCTTTTTCAAGATTTGATCTCAGTGAATTAGAGTGCGTTTAATAAACAACTTCTAAGATCTGGATTTGAAAGCAATATGTGATGGAGGTACTTGGCTTGTTAAATGAAGAAAAAGGCATTTGCAGATATGACTGTATGTCCATCTCCTTGCAGATGGTGTTGTCTGAGGAGATGCAGAGCGTGGTGGGTGTGGTGCTGCAGGTGGCTGAGGTTCTGACAGACATGATGAACAGGGTTCTCCCTGCTGTCAGTCAACTGCAGGACTTCCTGTTCTCAATCCGAGACCTCGACCTGGCAGCCAACAGCGAGTTTCACCAAGTATGTCTCTTCAGATTCACCTTCAATACATCATTTCTCTATTTATTTCTGTGTGGACATTTGTCAACCTTGCTAAGAGATTGAGGCAGCACCCGCTTTTTTTTCTTAGTTGTGTCTTTTTTTCTTCCCCCCTGTTTTCCCCTCTTTTTCTTCTCTGTCTCTTTTCTGTCTGTGCTCAGTGTTTTCCTTCCA
>JBAJHY010000013.1:24910936-24925362 GCA_037177095.1 Craterocephalus marjoriae | reverse complement strand
CAACGTTATTATTGCACGTATTTTTGGATCAGAAATGTTGACAGTGTACGTATTTTTGTTGTGCAGAAACGTTATTTGGAGACGTTCCTCTCTGGCGACTGGGTTGCAGTGTGGGTAACTAGTAAATACAACTAAAAGCGGGCTAAATTCAAATTAAATGGTACAGAAAGTGTTGTGCAGGGATTCTGTGACAACTTCCTTCTGTGTGCCTCCTCATGCTTCAAGTTATCATTTCCGAGGTTAAAGGAGCTATACCTGATATTATTTTAATCTTTCTAAGAAAAATGGTTTCTACACAGTATATTATCTGGTAAAAGGTGGAAATTGGACTTACCCCTTTTAACTCCATAAAAATGAATGACTCATTGATCGCCCACATAATATACCGAGTAGAAACCATTTTTCTTAGAAAGATTAAAATAATATCAGGTATAGCTCCTTTAAGCTTTGCTTGTTCCATATTTAATGTTAAAGCAAAACTTGTGTGAGTCCAAGTGAAGAGGTTCATTGTAAAGAGGAAGATTTTTACATTAATATCAATATTGGCTTGTGACTTGGTCCAAGTTACAAATTTTGGCCCGCTGTGATTGAGTCTGACACGCCTGCCCTAGAAGGTCAAGGTCAGTCCAGGCTGCAAAGGATTTAATCCCAAACAGTAAAGCAGAGCACCAAAGTCACCCCTGAGCCATACTGAGGTGGTCTCGATGCCCCTCAGTGGATATTTTTCTGATGTGCATGCACAGGAGGGATGATTATCACCAGCTAACACTGCTCACAGGGCTGGAGCTGAGGCAGAGCTGATAGCTGCTGTTTAGAGAGAATGTGTAGAAACTCCCACCAAACATGATGCAGACTTAAAGCCTGAGAAGGGAAAGCCTCTTTCAGGTATGTAAACAAACACGTCGGTGGTCTGGTTGTAAACCTTCATCCTACAGAAGCTCTGACCCAGAATCCTACCAGAAATAAATGCGATGTTTCTGCGTTGAACGGCTGCAGCAGGGAGGAAATGGCGGGAGACGGCAGGAAGGAGCCTCCGGAGCTAGAAAAGGTGGCGCTGCGGTAGTCTCCGAAGGTTTCTGGGTAGTAGCTGTCGATGAGGGAGGAGTAACTGCTCATGGTGGAGGGTTCGCAGCCCAGAGGTTTACCCCCAAGGGTGGAGGAGTACACGTCCGGGGAGAACTGCTTGGAGGACGGACAGAAGTCGGAGTCGGATATGAAGGGACGCCTCATGCCGTAGTAGCTGGGGAGCATGTGAGACCCTGGGAGAGGACAGAAATCCATCCCCAGTGTTACCATGGCAGCAGCGATCGTGATTAAAACGACACACATCAGATGCAGTGGCACATTAACGGTGTTGACAGGTGTGTGTGAAGCGATGTCTCACCTGGCATCTGAACGAAGGACGGCGGGGTGGTTGATCCTCCCTGTGAGACGGACAGGGGGGGACAACACGCATCAGGCTGTTAGCACACATGTAGGAGCAGATGCTGAGCACAACTTCCGTCATTCAGGTGATGTAACACTGACCCTCGGAGTGAGGGGGCTGTGACCCGTCCTGTCGTAAAGGGTTTCCAAACTTTCGCAGCCACAACTCCACATAATACAAAAGTGTTTTCAAAGGAAAATAATTTTTTTTTTTACACAACAGAAATGCAATTGAAGTACTAAATGATGATTCTTCTCTTAAGCAGTGAGATGATGTTAAAACTAAATGGCAAAACGTGTACTGAAATGTAGAGCAGAACCCAAGAAGAAAAGCAACTGATCTTCAGTCACTAATGGGGATCTAATAATTAAAATGAAATGAAATGAAATAACATGCATTGTTGCGTTTAACTTTGACAGCCATCATAAAAATTCAAAATTTATTAGCTAAATCTTGGTTAAATATTTTAACAATTATCTCTCGGCCCCCAGTCTGGGAACCACTGCCATAGAGGACCCTCCGCCTCATGCTTGCTAGTATCTGGGATAACAGGAAGTGGATGGATGAGCTGTCCTTCACGTCCGTCTTAGGAGGTTTTGTAGCAGTTTCAGGCTTTATCATTAATTTCAACATCTACACAATAGTTTGCACACAGTCTAATGAAAGTGTGGTAAACCGATCTCTAATAAAGCAGAAATATTTTCAGCCAGGACACCTCTGTGTAAGGTCAATATGTTCACAGCTGCTAAATGAACGTCTCTGATCTATTGATTGAGTCTTAAAGCAGCGCTTTATGCTTAACTTTATGAAGTAAAAATGACGGGGTTTAGATGGCACACGGATATTTATTACGTACATTCCTGGTGCCGTTGCTGCCCTGCAGCGTCCTGAGGCTCAGAGATCACATTACACAACTTTATTTTCCAGCCTGGAGCATGGCATGACACCTGAGCTGGCTGTACTCGCCGCATCTCACGCCAGCAGCTGCATAGCAACACGCCGGCTGTTTTGAATGCACAACATGGCTGATTCATCCAAAAGTACCACGAGGGAATTACGGGAGGATCGAAGGACAAGACAGAAACTGACTGCAAGGCTTTTACTGGAGCGAAGAGATGGATGAAGATGGATGCAGAAACGGCCAATGTTAGCGGGCGACACAAAGTTCAGAAGTGTGTAAATATAAGTTGATTATTAGTGTGTCTCTGTGATCTGCCTGGTTTACACCCCACTGCTAGCCTCTCCACCCGGGAACAGGGAAACGGGTGAATGGGTTAGGGCCAATAATATCTGGCCCACCTGATTACATTCACACAAACTGTCCTGTTAACAGGACGGCCCCTTTAAGAACGGCCGCGCTACAGATGAGGAGAAAGAGAGAGAGAGAGAGAGAGAGAGAGAGAGAGAGAGACTGTCCTAGAGAGAGAGTTCTATTTCCAGCTGAGTCTGAGTTCTAGTTCCGGCTGAGTCTGAGATCTAGTTCCGGCTGAGTCTGAGATCTAGTTCCGGCTGAGTCTGAGTTCTAGTTCCGGCTGAGTCTGAGTTCTAGTTCCGGCTGAGTCTGAGTTCTTGTTCCGGCTGAGTCTGAGTTATAGTTCAGGTTGAGTCTGAGTTCTAGTTCCAGCTGAGTCTGAGTTCTAGTTCCAGCTGAGTCTGAGTTCTAGTCCCAGCTGAGTCTGAGTTCTAGTTCCACCTGAGTCTGAGTTCTTGTCCCAGCTGAGTCTGAGTTCTAGTTCCACCTGAGTCTGAGTTCTAGTCCCAGCTGAGTCTGAGTTCTAGTTCCGGCTGAGTCTGAGTTCAAGTTCCAGCTGAGTCTGAGTTCTAGTCCCAGCTGAGTCTGAGTTCTAGTTCCACCTGAGTCTGAGTTCTAGTTCCACCTGAGTCTGAGTTCTAGTTCCAGCTGAGTCTGAGTTCTAGTTCCACCTGAGTCTGAGTTCTATTTCCAGCTGAGTCTGAGTTCTGTCATTACAACTTTAGTCCAACGGGCAAATTGGATACATTTCGAAACAATTTATGCAAACCTTGTTGTCTAAAACTGTTTTCTGCTCTGCCATTCCCCCTTCTAGCTTACTGTTGTAAAGCCCACCTCCTTCAATCTTTGTCTATGCCCTTTCACACATGCCACTCCTCCACCAAGATGAAGCATTAAAGTGTATTCCCCCCCAAAAAAAAATTTCAAATTTAACTGTTGCATAGCAATATTTTTCAACATCTTTTAAGTCGCTCTCAGCTTATCAAACTGTATACTAGTGGTGGGGAACTTTGACTTTCATCCTGTTTTCCATGTTTTCCTGATCCAACACACCTGATTCAAACGAATGAGTCATTGTGTAGAACCTGATAGGCTCTTGGGTCCATTTGATTTGAATGAGATATGTTGGAGCAGGGAATCATGGAAAACTTCCAGGACCCTTGAGGACTAGGATTCCTCACCACTACTGTAGACTATAGAAAATTCTGTATCTATCATTTTATGTTGAGACCCTTATCTGGAATTTGTTATAATTTTGTAGTAGCCATATTTTGTAAAAACGTGGTGGCAGGACGGGCCTCGGCCGCGGAGTGTGTCCTGCACCGTGCGGCTACAACATGACCGGGTTCCTGTGTATGTACAGGGGTACTAATGCCACGCTGCTGCTCCACAGACCGGCCCTGAACCCACGCACGACATCACAGTTTCTGTAGCGCAGCTAAGCCCCCCCCCATCTGAAGGTACCACATCTAGATCCAGACTGAATGTTGGAGGCGGGTGTAAAGGTGGGCATGAGCGGGGCGAGAAAGGCACACATGATAAGACCACACATCTGGGGGGGTGGGTGGGTGGGGGGGGGTTGTTTGGTTTTGGTCAATTTGATGAAAAAGTGCCACTAAGTTCCTTCTTTCTGTAAAACACCCCCCACCCCCACCCCCCATCCTCACATTTAACTTCCCTGAAAGGCTGTAAGCAAATTTTTTGTCTCCCAGAAGCTTCCGGTTAAACACTGAGCCCCCCCCCCCCCGTACGTTTATGCTAATAAGCATGGCAGTGTGTGGGCAGGGAAGCAACGTGGGCTGGCTCGGCTTTCTCAGCGGGCATGTTTCTGTAGTTTCGTGCTTTCGTGGCTTCGGCTCTCCGTTTGCTTCCCTCGGTAGATGCTTCCATCAAGCAGTTTAAAAGGGGTCATTCCATACGGGGGGAGGGGGGGGATTCTCGTGCACTACTTTGTTAACCAAATGCATCCAAACTATCTTTCCTGAGGAAAGGTTACACAAGACATGAAGAACAAGGGGGTGGGCTGGCTGGGGGGGGATAAAAGTCATAAAAGCTTTGACATTCTTGTGAGTGACTTACACGTATTTATGCAACAAACGCCTCCTCCTAAAACAAAGAGGAGCCGGTGTAGCCGGCAAATCAATTTCCCACTCCCACACACTCATCTCATTGCACAGCCATCGCCCGTGGCCTCAGCTGGCTGCCTGACCCCCCACCCCGCCCCCCCACCCCAGTCCCCCGTCACCTGAGAACCAAACTTCCTGTCAATCTCTTTTGGTTTTGTGTTTTCCAGAAGAAAGAAGCCTGGCTTCCTGCTCATCCCACCACGTGGCGGCCCCTACCTGATGCTTCCGACGGCACACAGGAGGAACGCATGCTGGCATGTTCATCGACGCTGACTCAGAAAGTGCACACGGGATTTCATTCTACGCTGGCTAAGAGCACATTTACAACATGCCTTGGACATCAGAGACATCATAGCAGTTTCCAACACGCCACTGAAAGGCGGCGACACGATGGCCTCCTACGGCTTGCTGTGACATGACAGAGCTCACAGCGAGCAGAAATAATACACCATGAGAAGCTGCACCGCCTCGCTGCGTGCATTCACAGGCGTCGGCGTCTTTTTTTTCTTTTTAACTATACATGAAGTCACATGACACCAGGAACAGAGAGCCGACCGTCTCAGGGTCGGCTGTAAAACCCACAGGTTTAAGATCAAAGACGAGTAAAGAAGGAAATACGGAAAGCTGTGAAGATAGCTCGCCGTATGGGCAAGCATCATCAGAACTTCGCCTCCAGCTCGACAGAACGGTGCGTTTAAAGCCACAGTTGAGCAGGTCTTTATGATATCAGAGAAGGTGTAACTGCCTCCCACTCACAACACGCCCCCATCTCCTCTGAACACCGAGTGATGCTGGGATAAGGTCATACAAGAGAAGAAGAGCAAGTCAACAATTACACTGGAAAAATAGATGTATGTTTATATTCATATATATAGCATCTTTAAAATCTATTTGTACAGAATGTATATATCGTGTACCTATGGCCGAGCGGCAGAGAAATAAAGGCATCTGAAACATCGCCCCCGTGATGCCGTGGTCGTGTCGGACCAGACATTATTACATTGCAGAGATGCGAAGAATCAGGAAAAAACACTACGTTTCCTTTTTCATTGTTTTTTTTTAGTGGCACTTTGTGCATCAAAAAACGTAAAATCTAGAGTAAGGCTACAAGGGTGTGTGTGTTTACTGGACAGCTAGTTAAAGGAGGGCTGGATATGTCGCTGTGTGTGTTTTAGACCCATACGTCGGCCTGAGAACAGCTGCTCATGCACCACGCTGCGTTCCGCCGCCGCCGCCGCCGCGGTGCATCGCAGACGTCCTGCTGAGCCGTGTGGCTGCTACAAAGCGCTTGGGAGAGGTAACACAATTTTTCCTTCTTTCACCTGACGAGAGCAGATAAACGGAGAGGGACGGGTTGTTTTTACAATCAGCTGCTCGTATGTCCAAGTACGAGCCTCAGCACGCAAACATCTGCAGGGTTTCCTTTCTTTATTCAAATATTAGCAGTGGATGTCTTTGAGGACTACTCAGACTCAACTGTCACATCACGCACATAAATAACAAAATAAATAATATTACAGCCATATTAGTCCACTTCTCTCATTTTAAATAAATAATAAATACATTTTCTCCTCTCAGCGGCGGGATTTTTGACTGAATAAACATCAACAAAAAGGAGCAAAACATAAACAAACCCAAAAACCTGTAAAATCATTCGGAAAAAAAACATTTTTTTATAAAAAATCTGCGTTTAAAAAGTTTTAAAAAGTCTCCAAAAGAAAAAATTCCTGGTCAGTTCATATAGATTCTTAAAATATTGACGTAAGACATCTGCAAAATGTTTCCCAGCAAACTTTCTTTTCTGTTTAAAAAACAATAATAATAATAATAAATAGATTGCTTCAAATAAATAAACCTCATTAACATAAATGGCAATAAGTTACAATTTAAAGTTCACAAGTTTAAATAATTCATTTATAACAATAATTCTTGTAGCAGAAACTGCTCATTGACAGGAAGTGCAGCTGCTGTGGGACGAACACTATGTATGCCACTAACTGGATCTGAGCGCGTGCAGTACGAGCACGGCTCTGCTGAGGAGGGGGTCACGTTGTCCCGGCTCCGCCCCCGCTGCAGGAAAACCACAAACACACACATTCAGATTGGTGCATGCTTCATATTGCTGTGTGTGTGTGTGTGTGTGTGTGTGTGTGTGTGTGTGTGTGTGTGTGTGTGTGTGCGGAGCAGAGGGCTTCTGCACACGCTCAGTGGATGCTACAGGACAGGCTGGTCCTCTGTGAGCGCGTGCCCCCCCCTCCGATCCGCGTCCTCCGGCTCCCAGCAGCATCATGGTGGGTTTGGTCCGACAGAGTTCCCTGGGTTGATCTTTTTAAGTTGCCGTTTTTTAAATAACCTGAATTCCCTTTTTGTTGTTTCTGAATCAAATTTCATCATTTTGTCCCGTTTGTTTCCTCCACCTCTCCATCCCTGGTCTCCGCCCGGCCGCCGTGGCGTCCCCGCGGTGCGCTCACACTTTGATGCCCTTCACGGCCTTGTTGATGCTCTCCAGCAGGGCCTTGTTCTCCGGGCTCTGGAAGCAGTCCTTGTTGGTGTACATGTCGGTCAGGGTGCTGACGTAGCGGTCGAAGTTCTGCTCGGTGATCGGCTCCTGCTGCGGTGCAAACGACAACCATCTCACATGTGAGGGGCGGGATACGCCGAGAGGGGCGCGGCTGCTTTTTGGCCCACTAGAGTCGCCGTAGCGCAAAGCGAGGAGGGGCACTCACCATGTGCGGCAGGCGGATGTTGGCCAGGCTGCGGATGAGGGCTCGGCTCAGGCCGGACAGCTCCACGAACAGAGCCTCGTTCTGCTCCTCGATCATCTTGTTCTCGTGCTCGATGCTCTTCAGGTTCTTCTCCATGGAGGAGATCTGAGTGTGGGGTAAACATTTCCGCTTATTCATCTTAGATTTCCCCCTTCTGAGGTCTGAGCATAAGTCGGCCCTACCGCCGCCTCCCCAGGCTTCCACTTTATCTCTGACTCGCGTCACATGACTCGAGTTTCCTCCCAAATGACAACCCCACGCTGGAAAAAAGCCCACTCCAGATATAAGTTAAAAAAAGAAAACAATGTATTTCTGCTTGAGATAAAGAAATAAATCTGCCAATCAAAACAAGTCAAAATTCTCTTGATAAGAATTATTGGAATAAGACAAAATATTCCAGCCCCACATTACCTGGAAGAACTGGAAAAACTAACATTGTGAAGTTTTGTGTCTGTGCAGCTCACAGGTGGTATTTCCCCCCGCTGCTCTGTAGCTGACTGGATCTAAGCCTGACGAGATATTTCTAGTACAACAGAGAAAAGAACGCTTGCTAAGAGTTTTTCCAGGCGGCAGGAGATGTTTGTCGCTATGGCAGCATGCAGACTAAAATGTAAATAAACATGTAACTGCTGTAACTGGAGCAGGAACGGGCCATAAACGCATCGCTTACAGCTGCAGAGACCCTGGAGGGTCCTAAACACTCCACCATGCGCTCTGCGGCATCCCGGCTACATGACGGGGCCGTGTTTCCATGGCAACGCAGTGAGAGCACCAGGCGACGTTTGCGTCCGCGACCGGACGACATCACTGCCGCAGCATGGAGGGTGTGTTCTGCAGCATCGCTCAGGTTCACCTCATCTAGCAGCTGCTCAGAAACACGGCGTGCTGTTTGCACTCGTCCGTTAACGGGGCAGAGACCAGAGGGGGAGGAGCCTAGAGGAGGGGGCGCGGCTTTGCGGTGCGCTGAACGTGGCTTCGCCGCCACCTACAGGCCGGCCGGGGAACTGCAGCGTACCTGAGTCTGCAGGTTGACCATGTCCGCCTCCATCTCGCTGTTGGACTCGTTGAGGTCGCTGATCTCTTTGTTGAGCTGCTTGATGTCCTCGTCGTTGTCCAGAACTGGGGACAGAGAGGAGACATGGTGACGGCGGGCAGGCGGGCGCCACGCCACAGCGTCACACGCGGCGGCCATCTTACCGTCCGTGGCTCTGAACTTGGTGCTCAGGTAGTCCTCTGAGGGGAATTTGGCCTTCTTCTTGGCGTACAAGGCTCTGGGGCATCCTGAGAGGCTGATGGAGCACAGACAGGACTCAGCTGGGACACGTGAAGCTTTTCATGCGCTGTTTCAGAGCTTATAGCGTGTAGTGGAGGCTGTGCTAGCTGCTAGCATAGCTGTTTGTTGTGCTTGTTAGCAGCACAGTCAAACAGAAACAACTAGCCCAACTCTTCCAGATGGTGAAAATTCTCTTTTTCCCGTTAAACAGCACTGACATGTTCAGCCGTAGCTCTGCTGCCTTGCTAGAAGCGCTGCAGTGACATCTAGTGGCAAAACTGCAGCTTGCAATCAAGAAAACATCTTTTCTTCACCTCTGCCTCCTAAAGCCCAATTCTGGCGGGATTAGTGCTACTTAGGAACCACATGTAGTTAGTTATAATTACAGACCTGGTCTGTGACGTTAATCCCGTGTCGGTGGTTTACTATGTAATAATTCCCGCGCAGATTACCTTCCATAATTTGCTGAACTAATCCAATGCGAATATGCGTCTCTGTGATTTGGGCACAAATGTTTCGGTATGTTTTGGTCTCAGCAGTGGAATCTCCCACCGGTGTTTTGACGCGAATTATTGCGCAATTCCGGGATAATCCCGCGAGATTTGGACACAGACATCAAAAGACAGCAATCGGCAGCTAATACAGATACTTTGGTTCATTTCTCCTCTCTAGAACGTGTCGGACACTCGCTGAGACTATCAGAGCACTTCAGTGTGGGAAAAAGCAGGTTTTTAGGGCGAACTGAGCGAGTTGCCCGATACTCATCATTATCTGCGCTGCTAGCTGCCTGCCCGGCTAAATACTGGAGCGATCTTGAACGCTCCTTTCTCCATCACTCACGAGTATGAGAGGAAAGATGAAACCCCAGGTTTAAAAAAAAAGCTAAATTCTGCTTTAAAGCAGAATTACGAAAACGTGTTTTCCATGTAAACCTTAAGGAGAAGATCTTAATTCTGAATTAAAAGCATCATGTCACCATACGCTTTGTAACCCTGCAGGAGCGGATCCGTCTATGACCTGCAGCCCCCCCAAATGGAAACGGAGGAGACAGCTCAGACGTGTCATATGGCCTGTTGGTAGTTACGGCTTTAGCGCCCCTAGTGGCCACACGCTGCACGGTATCCCTTCACACCCAGACTGATGGGGACGTTATTTCCAGCGCTGCTTACCTGCGGTGTGTGAGGAAGCTCCCGTTAGCGTGGCCGGATCCATCACAACCGGGGGTGGGGCAGGTCGGCCCCTCTGTCTTGAAGGCCTTCCAGTTGAAGGGCATGCCGTTGAGGAGCCCCTCCTTCTGCCTGCGGGCGGCCAGCGGGCAGCCGTAGGCGCTGCGGTGCGTGGCGTACTTGCCGCTGATGTGGCCGAGGCTGTCGCAGCCGGGCACCGGGCATCTGCAGCCAGCGGAGGAGAGGAGGCGAGGACGTGGCAGAGAGAGAGAGAGGGGCAGAGGGGGGAAAGAAATACAAAAGGAAACACAATGGATGAGTAAAGGGGGACTCCAAAAATGAAATCTGTAGAGAAAACTGAGATTATTCTAATAAAAATAAAAATAGAATATTTTCCTTTTGGGCCAGATTCATTTACATCAAATTCTTCTGTCTGTGTTTGACAGCGCAGAGTTACTGGCAGATTTTCTCATCAACATGCTGCTATAGTTACAGTTTTGTGTGTAAATGCAATATGAAGCCCATGTTTTTCTCTGTCATGGTTTTCTATCAGACTTTCCACTGGGAGTCAGGATCTGCAGTAAGTGTATCTTCCCATCAGTGAGGGCCAATTACGGGGCAGGTCAGTACCTCTGCATATGATTCACAGGGATCGTCCTCTCTCTCTTTCTCTATCTCTCTGTCTTTTATTGCATTTTACTTTTACCGTCAGTCACGCTAAAAGCAGACATTATGGCTTTCTGAGCGGTACGAACTTTAAAAGCTCGGAGTCCTCCTGGTTGTCCTTGGTAGGAGTTTTAATTCCACTTTTCTTGGCACGCGGGCACCCAGAGAGACTGAAAACAGAAAGTATGGAGTTGATAACATAAGGTTGAAAAGCTTTCTGGTAAAGTGATTGCTTCATGAAGGGAGTGAACATCAGAAGGAAGAATAATTTTACAACTCAAAGCGCCTGAAGGTGTACAATGTGCATGTGGTCCCTGTCTGGCTCTACATGAGCTGTCTCTAGGCCTCAGACTGACTGGGTGCATGTGTGTGTTCATGTCAGTGTGTGTCTCTTTCCGTTATCGGTACCTTCGGTGGGAGGCGTAGTTTCCGGTGATGTGACCTGAGCCGTCGCATCCTGGAGTGGGGCATCTGAGAAGGAGAGGAGTTTAAAATTCAGTCAACCGGTGACTCCTCATGGCAATGAAGAGAGAAGCTCCTCAGTATTTATTTCAAACCCGGCCGAGTCGCCTGTTTGAGCCTTGAAAGGCCTCCTTTCTGGCCGAGAGCTCGCTGCGTGCCACAGATATACGGTTTCATTTCACATTTACATGAACCGACTGAAGGGAACGCAAGCATAGACCAATCCAATTGCAGGGAAAAAGCAGCGTGACAGATGAAGCAGCAGCAGCCAGCAACAAAAGATGAGCTAGCGTCGGCAGAACGGAGCGTTGCGGGCGGCGCTATCAGTAGCAGAGCGCTGAAGTGGCAGTGAAAAGGCAATAAAGGTGTAGAGCACACATACTTGAGTTCAGGGGTGTGGGCCGCCATGAGGGACCGAAGGCTCTTATCAGCGAGAGGACACCCAGACAGACTGAGAGAAGAAGAGCCAAGGACAGGCGGAGGAAGAGGACGGCCGAGGAAAAGCAGGGGGAGTGGGGGATTGAAAAGGAGAGAGGAGAAAGACGTGAGTGGAGGGAAATCAAGAATGCAAGACATACCAAGGTCATTTAGGAATAAGAGGGCAGACAGAGAGACGTAAATTACTGATGCATATCATAGCCAGTGACCGTCTCTGCTTCCAGGCTCACGCTACATCATTGCCTCTGGCATGTCAGCATCAGATGAAATATCTGAATTAGTCTGGGTGCTGCTTGGGCTCAGAGCGGCAGCAGAGCGGGAGTCTCAGCGCCGGCTGACTGTGCCTACCTGCGATGGGAGGCGTAGTTCCCCGTGATGTGGCCGCTGCCGTCACAGCCCGGTGTGGGGCACCTGCAGAGGGACAGGATGCCGGGTTTGAAAAAGCAAAGAAAACATTTCTGATTAAACCTTTCTTTGATGCGTATGAAGAAAGGCGAGACGTTTTCCCTGCAGGTGACCTGCACCGAGCTACGCTGCGTGCACGGCTCTGCTAGACATTCTCCTGGTTCCATGCAGGTTAGCGATTGTTAATCGGTGTTCATTGTTCAGGCTAACCCACTCACATGTCCAACAAATGTAAGTATTTTATGGAATCTGACACTTTTATCCTTATTAAACCTAAAAAAAAAGCTGATTTAACCACAGAAAGCAGCCAGTCTGAGCTATGAACAGCTGTTTTTACAGCAGCCAGTTACTGTTGTTACGTACGAGAGCAGCTCCTTCTTGCTATCCTTGGGCTGAAACTTGACTTTGAAGCTCGGGGTTGTGACCTCTCCTGGGTACTTCCTCTCCTCCAGGCAGTCCTGCATCATGTCGCAGTCCTCCGGGTCGGATGAAACGTAGGACTGGCTGGTGTGCTCCAGCTGTAAAACGATAGGAGCGCGTATCACAAAGCATCCTGATGATTCGTTGTGAGGACGGACATTTTTCGGTGACTTTTTCCTTGCATCACTTTCTGCAGTTGTATACAAGCAAAGAAACTTTGCGGAGCACCATCTGCACACAAACCACTTTTATTCTTCTGTAGACATGTCATGTTTCTAAATGCAGAGTGTCCTCATAAAAAATTAACATTCAAGGGCCTTTATATTTCTTTTGAAAAAGTTCAAAGGAGTGAAAATTAGCATATGCCAAATCCAGGATGGTGCAATGCACCTGACACACCACCTCTGTTACACAGTGCAGTGTTTTAACTGTACAGTAACTCTTGCATTTCTCTGAAATAAATGAATAATAGAAGGAGAAAAACGGGACAGGAAATAAGGAGCGGCACTTAGACGGAGACAAAATGATGTAAACAAGAGCTTTTCATTCAGAGGGCTTAAGGGGAATTTTGTCTGTTGTTATTTATGTTGCAACATCTCCTTTGTGACTAACGTAGCAGGAAATGCGGCGTTTTCAGAGCGTGTGCTTTCACGCCGTCTAATCGGACTGACCTCATCCGTTTCCTCCTCCCTCTGGCGGTTGGGTTTAGTGAAATCCAGAGGTCCCTCCCAGTCCTCCTGCTTGTACGCGTGGAGGTTCGGTGATGTCATTCCACTGTTTCCACCATGATGGAGCGAGGAAGAGGAGGAGGAAGGGTCTGGGGAGCGAACCCCGGGGCTGGTGCCCGACAGACTGCCCTCTCGTTTAATGGGCTTCTTCATGCTCAGGTCCAGGGTGCCGTTTTCATCAACCTCGATGTCCATTTCCTGGAGGAGACGGTAAAATAACACAACCAATAAAGTTATTTATCCATCTGAAATATTTCAGTAACCACTGCCAAATAAACCAAAAAGCTCAATCATGTGACATACATTGTCTTAGCAAGCTAATTATGTAGCCAGCTAGCTCGCTCCTCATTGGTCGGGGATCCACAGTCAAACTTAATAAATAAAAAATTGTATTCACTTTAATACAGGAGACATAAAGAAGCTAAATTCAGCATGTTTAGCTTGCTGCATATTAAGCATGTGTAGCTTTTAGCATAGCAGTGTAGCTGAAGCTAAGTAAACAGGTTACTTCCTGTCAGGATATTAAGGTGAATCAGATCCTGTTAAACCTTGAATGTTATTTAGCCATTATCATTGCCTTAGCTAAATGGAAAAGAAGGATTTCCTGTGTCTTGGTCTTCAGCTTTGAGCGTTATTTTCAAAAATTGAACTAATTCAGCGTTTAATAGGCAATAATTGTGTTTTTAGTAATTAAACTCTGGAACTTTGTGTGTAGATTATGTTAAACTGAATATTATCAAAGCAGGAATAAATGTTTTTTAAGCATAAACATAATTTTATTTAAAGTTTATTGGTAGGCATTAAAAAGGCACAAACCAGCTACAAGCAGATTCCATATTCATTTCTAATCTCGTCCTCGTTTGATCACTTCAGTATATGATTGGCAACCTAGTAGGATAATGTGATTATGTTTAATTACTCTCTTGAGAGATATGCACTGCTACAAATAAATTAACACACAAGACCGACTTTTTTCCTTCTCAAACATAAACTAACATTTTATAACAGTATGAAATCAAAACCTCCTCCATCTGCTTGTGAAATTGCCCTCAAGATGGTATCAAACATTTATTCAGGTAAAACTGCAAAGAACTCTACATTCAGTTGGTTAAGAATGTAAGTCACGATGTCTCTGGCTGCACTAACATCAAGCTTCCAGCCTTCATCCTGCATGTCAGCGCTGGCATGGATGAGCCATGTTTCCCGTATGCCTGCAAACTAGTGCTCATGTAGCCTATATGTCCAGATGTCCACATATCAAAGGATTAGAGGAGCAGAAAAACCTGGAAGCTTGATGTT
>JBAJHY010000013.1:24094401-24106025 GCA_037177095.1 Craterocephalus marjoriae | reverse complement strand
AAAAAGCAAAACGATCAGACAAACAAAAAAGAAACTGTAGAGCTATTTTATATATTCACAGAATTATTGGTCTGCTTAAATGTGACAGTCCAATATAGTAGTGATGTCAACTTCTCTGGGCTCGGAGGCTCCTTTCAAGGGCCGCCACAAAGTAAAAACTCAGATTTATGAGCATTTGAGGTAAATGCTTCCTGCTCTGTATCAAAGTAAAATTAGCACCATGCAAAGGATTTCGGCAAACAATAGAAGTCCTGATAAACAAAGAGTTACTCTGTAAAGCCCAGCTCGACTTTATGATGGTGACAGAAAAGTAGAAAAGTGACCTATGCTGCCTATCAGACCTGTGTGAAACCAGAAATGCTGTGGCAAACGTGCTGTTTGCAGAAAGAAGCGAACAAAAAGAAAAACAGCTGAAACTTTCCATCAGCTGGTATCTGCTCTGCTAGAACGTTTTCCAAATGTTACGAGAAGATTTGCAACAAAACAAAAGTGGTGAAAGATAACTTTTCTGGAACATATCCAGACCAAGAAAACCACGAATTTCCATAAACTGAACAGGAACTATCTTAGGTTTGTTTTTCCTGCAAAGAAATGCAACTCTAATCTACTGTAGAAATAGATTTTTTTGTGTTTTCCGTACCGTCCAACTTGTTCTGGTTTGACATGGTTGATGTTGCGTTTTGCGACTGTGACTGTGTGTCAGTAAGTGTTAAATGTGTGGATGCATTTAGACTTAACAACAAAAATAAAAAGTGTAATACAAAATATTCAAACATTAAACAAATATTAAAGCTTAAATCTTTAATGAATCATTTAAAGTAGTTCTCTGAGTTTCTAGAGGGGTTCGTTGTTCTGGTGGAAACTTTGGTTTGATGTAACTGTTTCCTACAGGATCCATTTTGGCCAGATCACCAGTAACCAGATGCTTGTGTCTGTGATGGACGAGCTGCGGACCAGTACGCTCTCCAAAGTGTCTGAAATCAGAGTAAGTGGCACCTGCAGAGAAAACCTGGGCACCGTTTTGCTTCACATCTCCTCACCCCGTCCTCTTTGCTTCAGGACCTGATGGGCTTCAACAGCGCCGGCCTCCACTTCCTCCAGCGAGAGATCGAAAGAAAAGAGGACGTGATGTTCTTTGCTGACGCCACAGGCCGGCTGGAGGAGAAGAAGAAGAAGAGGAGGAAGAGGGAGAGGGCTGTTCTGACCATCGCTTAAATCAAAATGAACTTTTTTTCCTGCTATTGTTTCCCATTAGCTCTAATTCAACCCTGGACCAGACTTATTCCGGTGTTGCTTTTTGTAACGTTATGAAACCCCGGCTGGCTGTAACTCAGTGTTAATCAGTGACATGCTCTATTTTTCAAATAAACTCGGTCTGATGTTTTCTCACAGTACTTTAGGTTTTATAACGAATAAATCCTCACCGGCAGAAAGAGAGGTGTTTACACAGCAGTCACTGTAAAACACATTCATGTATGGTTAGGCTTTAAATAGGGTCATGTCACGTTTAAAGCGCCGCTCCGTTCCCGATCACCACACACAGGACGCGTTTGATTTAAGCTGCTTTCTGTCTCACAAGCCCAAAGGGAGCCGTTCAGGCCCGGAGCCAGGACCAGGCTAAAGACGGCCTGGACGTGGCTGTCGGAGTACCTGAGCACCCGACCACCTGGGTGTTACCGCCCCCGAGCCCCGCCAAGCGAGGCTTAAGAAAAACTCCTGTGGTTCCAGCTGGCTTCACTACAGTCATCCAGCACTGAAGATGTGGGTTGGCTTTAAAGCCTCAGTAAGTCGGCCCGAATTTATTGTGCTGATGCCGGGTAGATGTGTAGATATGTTTCATACAATGCAGGGAAGAGGATTCAACTTCCCAGTTTTCAGCTCCGTTCTAATTTTATGTCCTTAAAGGAGCTGTACCTGATATTATTTTAATCTTTCTAAGAAAAATGGTTTCTATATGTATATTATGTGGTAAAAGTGGTAAGACCATAAAAATGAATGACTCACTGATGCGCATGTGTACGAGTCCAGGCCATTTTAGTTAGCTAAAGCGGCTAACTTTTAGTTTTGGCGTAACGCTCTCTTTCTCTGCCAATGGGGTTAATTTCCATAACATTGGGTTCACCCCATTGGCAGAGAAAGAGCGCCACGCCAAAGCTAAAAGCTAACTAAAATGTCCTGGACTCGTACACTTGCGCAATCAACGCGTCATTCATTTTTATGGATTTAAAAGGGGTAAGTCCGACTTCCCCCTTCACAACATAATATACCGTGTAGAAACCATTATTCTAAGAAAGATTAAAATAATATCAGGTATAGCTCCTTTAAGAAAGGTTTGACACCCACATCAGACACTTCATTTTCCAAAAGTGTGTTTATTTCCTGACCATAGGGCACTTTTGGAATAATGAAATGAACCCTTTAAAACACCTCCCGCTCACTCGCCGTGTTTTAATGTCACTGTGGACAAAAATCTAATTAACTCAGCATTTTAAAGGGTTGTAAAGAAGAAAAAAAAAAAAAAGTCAGCCGAGGGGGCAGCGGCTCTTTATGAGACTGGATTCTGTCTCGGAGCTGTAAATGTCACACCTACCAAAATTAAAAGTTCTTCAGGAAAATCCCAGGTTGCACTCTCACACTCGGGAACAACGCAGCCTTTACATTAGCACCCAGCTGTGGTTTGTATTAGTCATCTTACGCTGTGATTAAAATGGAAAACCACTGGATGCTTTAAATGTTCAAACATGCTTCCTATTAATCCCGGCCTTGTTGGATCTGTGCCGTCTCCGTGTCATCGAAGCAACAAGGTGTTGGAAACATAAACATATTGACAGTGAAGTCATTGTCGTGTTGGTGATGATGTGAGCTGTGTGACATGGAGCAGCATCCTGCTGGGAGCAGCATCAGAAGATGCTCCACTGGGCTCAGAAAGGGATGGACATGGTCAGCAGCAGCACTGCTGGTTAAAGAAGTCTCCCCCACACCACTACACCACCAGCAACCTGAACCGTTGATCCAAGGCAGGATGGGTCCATGCTTTCATGTTTACATCAGATTCTGACTTTATCTGGATGCAGGTTCTTCTTCAGGTTCTTCCAAAATGTTTCACCTAAATTGATCCCAGAGTCACAGGTGGGGCTACAAATCAAAACAAATGAGATAAGTGGTGTTCCTGGGTAGGGCTATCCCGATGCCACTTTTTCACTTCCGATACCGATACGGAGGGTTTAGTATCGGTCGATACCCAATACTGATACCAAGCGTGCTGGTCAGGTGAAAGGGCTGGATAGAAAAGCAGGAATGCATCAGCTGGATCGGCGCAATGGTATTAGCAGATTTTAACGCATGCCGATTTTGTCAGAGCCGTGTTTTGTGTTGGTATCGGTACCGATATTCGATACTGGTATCAGATCAGAACAACCCTAGTCCTGGACAGGTTTGTAGCGGTCTTAATTGAGCTTAAGTTGTACAGAGAGGAGGGGTCGCTCACCAATGAATTCACTTCACACACAAAAAAAGTCGGAATTGCCACAAGATAGAATTTAAGATAAGTAGGAATTTTACAGAGAAATCCACGAACGAGCAAATTTACTGGAAGCTGTTTCAGTTTTCTTTTTAAATTTATTTTTGTATTATTTAAATTTTTGAAAATCCAATTACATTTGATTTAATTTACCCCTTAATGACTGCTTTAGGAATTTTTGCAACAAACCACTTTCGGCCTTTATTTTTTTCCCTGTATTTATTTAGTTTTTATATTATACTAACTACATTCTGGCATTAAGGGTTAAATGTGAAATTTTAAGCCAAATAGAAGCTTTTATTTGCCTCTGCAAATACCAGAAAATATTTTAACATGTACACTATTCTTTTATTTCCATTTCTTACTTTGCAAAATTGCAAGAGCATAGAAGTGGTGTAAAAAATTATATAGGCATAAATAAAACAAAAAATGTATGAGCAAAGAAAAAGAAACACAAGTAAGAATATATAAAAAAATATACAGAAATAAATTTGCCTTATTTCCACATCGTTTTTTGTTTGTTTGTGGCACTCTGGTGTTTCCATAGCGGGTTTATAAATCAGTGCAGCTACATTGAACCAGTCTGGGTTCACGTCTCCACCATCATCCTCCTGCATCGTGTGGATTCAGTGCTTTTTGTCGTCTGTATTCGGGTCAGTGGTTCCTCACTTATTTTAGATGAAAGCATCCAGACATCAAGGTTTCAGATTTACGGAGACGTCCCGGTACGGAGGAGAAACTGCGCCAGCCTACCGAACTCCTCTCCAGCCTCGCTCCGAGCTCTGCTGGAGCTGTGAAGCCGTCTTTAGGTGTGAAAGCTGAGCTGAGCATCTGTCCGTCCCACTCTGGGCCCTGACCTCAGAGGGGAGGCGTGGCCGCCTTCGCCACGTCGGCGCCGTGCTACGAGTCTCTGAGCATGCTGATCTGAGCGAAGATTTTCAGCGCTGGGCCCAGTTTGATGTTCATGGTCCCCATGAGGTGGTCCTCCTTCAGCAGCAGGAGAGCCTGGCCGTCGATCTCCTGAGAGCGGAACTCCTCGGCGATCTCCAGACAACCTGCAGAAACGAACGACACGACGGAAGCGGGACGTGGAATTAGACGTTCATCGGCTGGAATCAGATTTCTGTTCGTGAACCAGGGGTGTCACTGTTACGGATGCATCATAGTCTGAGACACAATCACCATTTACCTTCATCCGTGTTCATTCATAAATGTGTAAAAACAGGACATTTACTTTCATTTATTTTTATCTTTTGATTAAAAAATGAGGGCTGGGTATCACACGATTCACAAGAGCAAAAATCGATTCGATTTCGATTAATTTCGATTCGATTAAATATCGATTCATTTCCAGATATTCATGTCACATAAATATTTCTTGAATATTAGACATTCGCAGATGGCAATTTTTATTTAACGCTGAAGCAACCTTTCAACAGTGTGTATTTTATAAACATTTAATCTTCATGATTTCATTAAAAAATGTCCAGCACTGGCATGTCAAGCATAACTAACATTTATTTGTGAAAATAACCAGTGTCACATGTTAAACAGAATACAGTGTTAACAGAAACACTACAGTGAAGAATGACCAAATAAAAACTCTCTTTATAAAAAAAAAAGAAAATCGATTTTTGCATTTTATGAATCGATTATTGATTTTTTATTCTTGAATTGATTTAAATCGATTTATCGATTTTTTAAACCCAGCCCTACAAATAATATAAACAAGTATAATAAGCAAGAAGTCTCATTCCAACTAAATCCCCATAGCAAACAATAAATACATCCTACAGTCTGCAAAATGATTTATCCCCCACCATGAAAGGAAAAGAAAAATTCTAAATAATAATTCAAATAACAGGAGACTGAAAAAAAATAACAAATAGAAATTTGCTAAATATTAATTTAATTAAACAATACATTGTTTTTAGATTCAATTGAGATGAAAAATAATAAAAAACAAACAGTCGTGAACCAAACAATATGTGTTTCTGTGCATTTCTTTCTTCCGTACCTGGATCTGACACGCTCACAGCGATGAATTTAAACGAAAATGAATAAATAAATAAATGAAATAAGTAAAAGAATGTAAACTCTGCTCTCCTTCTCACCCACCTGGCAGGGAGGAGATGAACTCGTAGACATCCTTTATTTTCCAGCGGCCCGGCTCACTGGGCAGGAAGCCGTGGGGCTCCTGGTCGTGCGTGGCGGGGACCCGCGGGGGGGCCGGCGGCGGCGGCGATGGGGGTCTTTCATAGCCAGAAAGGTCCGAACATTGACTGGAGTCTCCGTGTGCAGGGTGGGCCAAGTGGGCCGAGGAAGGAGGAGGAGGACGCTTCTGTACAGAGGGAGAAGGCTGGGGGGGGGGGGATAGAAGACCATCACCTTGGCTACATGAGTTTTTTTTAATTTGGGATGAATCATTCCAAATTAAATAATTCAGATAGAAAATCTCCTCCTTCCGGTTTACGTGGAAATAATCATTCTGCTTTAAAGGCAGGTGGACGATCTTCCCTCATCACACCCAGACAGCTGTAATAAACATGGATGAACTAAAAATAGAGCAGAAAAATCCATCTGGTGGTTCTGAGGAATTTCTGGAAAAAGGTTGTAAATCCTCCGTTTGGGACCGAAGCGGTTGGACTTGCTGGTTAGCCTGTGATTGGCTGAGCTACTGCCTGTTCTTCCTGTTTACAGCTCCAGCTGCAGCATCCCGTACCCTGCACCGTTCAGCAGGGCAGCTTGTATGTGCGTGTTGATAATGGTATTAACAGTCATTTTTCCTCTCTTTAAAGCAGAATTCACTGTTATTCTGTTTCAAAGAGGAAATAAAACATGTGAACGTGGCCTCTGCCTCGATGCTGCGAGTCGTGGGAACATCGGTGCCGGATGGGAGCTGGACTCCCCTGATCTAAGGGAAGACCTGTTTTTACCACAGATTCAGCCAACGACGCATTTCATTCCCTAAACATCTGCAAAGTAAACCGGAAAGATTAGGAGAGATGCCTCACCTTCCTTTTAACTTCCAACGTGATGTTTCTGTGGTTTCCGTTCAGTGTTTTTTGTTTCCTCATGTTCTCCAGGGTGGTCTTCCGGTTTGGGAAGAGACCCATCCTTTTAGTGCATCCCACGTTGTAACTACAAGGAGATTAAAATCAAACAAACTTTCATATTTTATGAATATGATACGCTCATCAGCTTCCTGCTCTCATTAATCCAGGATCACAATGTTGGTTTGGTTTTTATTCATTAAAAAACAATGAAAACAATGTCTTATTTCATTAAATTATCATTTAGAAAATGTATATTTTTTAGTCTGTGGTTATTTAGATTGTAATTCAGACTTTTGCCCCTTCTTTAATGGAAGTGGGCGGATAGTTTAGCAGATATTTAGTACATAAATGTAAAGCCAAACTGCTTGGGTTGGGATGAACCCAGGATGGAAACTGTCTCACCGTTTGGCACACACAGTGGAACAAAACCTCTTGGACCTTTTGAAGATGTAGGCGAAGTCCACCCTGCCACACAGCTCGCAGGTCAGCATGGGCTCCTGCTGGCTCTTCAGATCTGAGGGACACAGTGAGCAAACGGTTCAGTGAGCACAAACCCTGCAGAGAGCTTTGGTTTTTCCTGCAGAGAGCTTTGGTTTTTTTTCTGCAGAGAGTTTTGGTTCTTCCTGCAGAGAGTTTTGGTTTTTCCTGCAGAGAGTTTTGGTTTTTCCTGCAGAGAGTTTTGGTTTTTCCTGCGGAGAGCTTTGGTTTTTTTTCTGCAGAGAGTTTTGGTTTTTCCTGCGGAGAGCTTTGGTTTTTTTTCTGCAGAGAGTTTTGGTTCTTCCTGCAGAGAGTTTTGGTTTTTCCTGCGGAGAGGTTTGTGGTAAAACCTCTTCCAGAGGCTCTGCTCTGGTGCGGAGGCGACTCTGGTTGCAGCTCCCTCTCCCGCTGCCTGCATTGGGTTTTTATCTTTGTTTTGCTGAGGTCGGGGCGGTTCAGAGGCCGTTATCTGTACGGACCTACCAACACTCCCAGGATCTGGATAAACTGTCCTATGAAGCTGGTTATCAACTCGGTAACTCAACCCGGCGTTTTCATCAGTGCGCGCTCACATAAAAGAGGCGGAGTCTGCAGCGTCTGACCAATCAGCAACAGGATTCCCTGCAGGCTGCAATTACTTACAGCACAGACAGTTATTCTTCAGAAATATGAAGAATTTAAACACATTATGAGGCCAAAAACAGCTCAGCTGTTACTGCTTCAGCTTCAGTCAGCTGGAATTTCAGACTTTATTAATGTACAAATTTATCAGATTAGGCTTCATTAATTCATCGAACAGTGTAAACATCTAGCACCCTGATCACTTTATTACAGTCCAAACGTTCCGGGCAGATTCCTCCCGTTCCTTCATATTCCTTCTGTCTGACTGTTACCGGCATAAATATTGGTCCACATAACTGACCCCACCGCTGTTACTCTAAGCTCCTGTAAAACCAACATTACCTCTTGATGAGAGGCCGTCCATCTTGGAGTCTGCCGCGTGTCTCCTGAGGCTCTCTATAGAGAAAGATGGACGCTCCACCTGCAGCAACAAATACAGACAGTTTATAGCTGATAAGGATGAAGACGTGTGGCAGAATATTTGGACAATTATAAAAAATTAAGACAAGGCTATCTTCTTTAATCTGATGTAAAGAAGGAGAAGACAGGAAAGTTACCCTACGGATGGTCCAACAGCTAGGGAGGGGCATGATTAATCAATCGATTGATTAATCGATTGCTGAGATTTTAATCAGTTACATGATCTTTTAATTGTTTAATCGAATGCATCTTTAAACTGGAGGTGAAGTTGTGTGTAAGCGCATATTTTCCAGCGTAACCAGTGAATTAATCCCATTTAACTGCCACGAGAGTCGTTCATCTCGTAATGAGAATCTAAATAAACAAACAGACCAGGTCGATCTACTTTCACTTCATTTAAATATAGGTTGAAATATTTTAATATTTTTAATATTAACTTTCAAATATACTTATAATATATTTTCAATATAGAAATATTAATGATTAATTGATAATTGGTCGTTTTTTCTCCAGATAATCGATAAAGATAATTTAACCAAATGTCCATCCCTACTAACAACCTGAAGTTCTAATTTAGACATTTTCACAAA
Source organism: Craterocephalus marjoriae (assembly GCA_037177095.1). NCBI lineage: Eukaryota > Metazoa > Chordata > Actinopteri > Atheriniformes > Atherinidae > Craterocephalus > Craterocephalus marjoriae. The sequence continues at coordinate 24,097,341 of JBAJHY010000013.1, read as the reverse complement.
TACAATTTTCACACAACTGACATGTGAAAAGGGTGTAAAATAGGGATGCAAATTATCAAGTAATTCAGAATTCAACCACAATGATAATATCTGTGTTTGCATTGTTCCATGTGTGAATGTGTTCCTGCTGTTAAGAATAAATCTTTTATTGAAGGAAAATTATTTGCTTTGTGGTAGAAAGGAACCTGTTGATTCAGAGGGAAATTCAGCTTCTCAGAAGAATTTCTGCTTATCAATTAATCCATCATCGATCGATAAGATGAAACAACTATCGATTAATGAATGACTTGATCATTTGCATCCGAAGCTCAAACTATGTGCTGCTGCAGACGAACCAGCACGCGGTCCGGGACTTACGGGGAAAGGCTCGGCACCTTCCTGGATGACGAATCCTTCTATGAGATGTGTGAGAACGTGGGACGTGTCTATAACTTGGGCTGGTTTGCTCTCTCCATTGTGCTGGCTGCTGGTAGTGTTTCCATTCCCAGAGGTCATGACTGGAGCACAGGCCGCCCCCACCTGTCAACACAAGCAGCATGGTGAACTCAACTGGGCTCGGCCACGTGGATCAACAAGACTGTGCAAATGCACAAAGAATGCAAATAATGGGGAGGTGTCGGTTCAATGCCGGCTTCACACTTTCACACACTCTTACTTTCACACCGAGATTTACGACTAAAAGCTTCTCGGTAAGTCAGGATTACAATCTAGAGTCCAACACTTTGCTGATTAAAATGAGAAAGTCCTCTTTGTTTGTTGCTGTTGTTGTGCATAAAAGAGCTGAACTTAACCCGGTGTGTCACAGTAAAATTATTGGGGCTGTGTGCTTTAATTCCTTCATGATCAGACGTCATTAATTAAATTAATCCGATAAAACGCAAAGTTTGATATATGGGAGAGCTGAGTGCTGGAGTGGCAAGTTGGGAGACCTGGCAGGTGGCAGAGTGAGTGAGTGTGTGTGTGGAGGTCTCTGTTCTACTCCTTACCAGCCACTTACTGCAATCCATCTCATTACTTCATGCCACTCCAGTTGCAGGGCATGCAGCCATTCCCCCTGTGCTCTCACTCTGTAGGTAGGTAAAAGCTTATACTCTGAATCTGCTGCACTAAGCTCTCTACACTGATGGGGTGTGACCTGCTTCCCCTTATGTTTGTTTTCCCTCTCCCCACTTTCTTCCTTCTAACTTGTGTCCATGTGCCTGGAGCGTGTGGTAGGTTGAAGGGCCGAGAGGCGTGAAAGCTGAACGGTAAACACGGTAATAAGGAAGTGGTGTAAAGGCGGCAAACAGCAGGGAGCTGATGGGGCTGCACCGCTTAGCCAGTTCCCCTACATTTCCTGCCCAGCAGGATGCCTTCAGCATGTGGTTCTTATGCCTCAGCACTTACCGTCGTGCTGTCAGTCGGCGATAGTATCCCATCATATTCACTCATTTATTTATTCTCCTCTCTAAAGATTCCTCTCTGTGGTCGGCCAGATTGTTTCTGCAAAAGAAACATGCAGGGCTGTGTCACAGAGGTGAAGAAAAGTTTATAATTATGAGGCTGTTTTAAAATTACCGCAGTGGCAATACTTCAAAAGTTTAAAATATGAAGATTTGCCTTTTTTTTTTTTCACCAACACTGTGATCATCAAGCTTTTTTTTTCCAAACAGCTTTGACTTGTCGAAGGAACCACCCTGCAAATTCATCTATCACCAATAAATTAATGCTCTTTTTAAAGAGTAGTTGTCCTCCATTTTGGTAAAATAAATCCTTTTATGTAAATAAATTATAGACACTTTAGAATGGATTTATGTTAAGAGTGTGTTGCTACACAAGATGTCTGTTTAACATTTATTGACTCACCACATCGCCACCTCCGTGGTTATAAAACCTTTCGAGCACACACTTGCACGCACACGGACAAATAAGCTCTTTGTGCTTTAATGCAGCGTAAATACAATTTCACACATGTAGCAACTCCAGAATGCTCCCAATTAACCCTGCAAGCTTCTTCATCCACCTTCTTTGCAGACGCTGCGCACAAGCACACACAAGCCTGGTTAACAAACACACCACATATTGTACCTCCTGTCCCAGACATGAGGAAGACAGCCCAGAGCAAGGTGTGAAACGGGGTAAGGGGAGGTCAAACAACAATTGATTCCTGTTTACCTCATGCTGAGAGATTGCATTGAAATATTCCATCTTGTGGTGTCACTCAGATTAACTGTCCTTGCCAACTTTGCAAATGACTGTGAACTGTGTGACGGGGCGTGCACACAGCATGTGCTACTGTGTTTCATGTCATTTAGACTGTAAAGGGCTGGTGGGTGGAATGATGGCTGAGAATGCAGGTTTCTGTACCGGATAAATGCTGGAGTGCATATTATTTCTAGACCAAGTATGTGTATGTGTTTGGATTGCTACAACATTATTCTATCACAAATATGAGAAGAGAAAGCATACTTCTCAGCTCTAATTATGTGTGACTGTTGAGAAGATACAATACTTGACTACAAAGCCGGTGCTTATATAACTGTAGCCTGAATAGCTGTTCACCTGCATTTACAGTTAGCTATTCAAATTTCATTTGAGATTAGGGAAGGAATCCAAAACAAGCATTCATTCAATCTTTGGACTTGAAATAAAAAATTTTAAATGTCCTCCAGGAAGCTCCATTCATTTATATATCTTCACCTGCCCATCAAAGGCTTAGAGAAAATAAAATAAAAATCAAGAGATGTGTTGTAGCAGAATGTCTTTTTCAGCTTTTAACTCTGCCATCCAATCAATTTCTAAGCTTTAAATCTTATTCTTCCACAGTGAATGGGCTGCCTGCAGCCTCTATTGGAGTGCATTTACCTTCCAATCATCAGGAATTCCAGAGACGCAAAACAAAAACACATGCTCATGGTTTGTGGTTTAATTTGATGATGAGGCTTAACCTTATGTCTTCTC
>JBAJHY010000013.1:23030202-23041162 GCA_037177095.1 Craterocephalus marjoriae | reverse complement strand
GAGTTACCTCTGAACTCCGCCTCTCCGCCTAACCAAATCAACACCCCAGGAAAAAGCTCAAGTTGATTCTCCAAACATCACAATGGCGAATTGACCCCAACGCCATGAAAAGTACCTGTGAATTAGACAAAGAATTTGTTTATGTGCACCAAACGTGGCACATATGATGACTGGCTCGCCTTGAGCCATTTGACATCGTTTAATGACGTTATAGCCCTGCCCTCAAGAAACAGGAAGTGACACATACAATGGATTTATGTTCAACAAACTTGGCACATATGATGAATGGCTTCCCTTGAGCCATTTGACGTTGTTTAATGACGTCATAGCCCCGCCCCTTGGAGACAGGAAGTGACACATAGAACGGGTTTATGTCCACCAAACTTGGCACATATGATGACTGGCTTGCCTTGAACCATTTGGCATCGTTTCATGACGTCATAGCCCCGCCCCCTGGAGACAGGAACTGACATATAGAATGGGTTTATGTTCACCAAACTGCCTTGAGCGATTTAAAATCGTTTCATGACGTCATTGCCCCGTCCCCAGGAAACAGGAACTGACACAACGAATAGGTTTATGCGCACATAACTTTCTATAGAATAGATGATGACAGGCCTGACTCTAATGTACTCTATTCATTAAACAAAGGGACATTGGAATTGCAGAGAGGACATGCTGGGCTCTGGTGGGGTTTTTTGGAATATTGTGGGCCGTGTTGGACACAGTTATGCTGTGAGGGGAAGTACTGCACTTTACTTTAGACATGTTCATGTAAAACTATTGCCCGTGAACACCAAACAGCTGTCCGTGAACACAGTGATTATTTCCCAATACAAGCTGATACAGCACTGACAGCAGCCTGGTCTAGCTTAATAGAGTCCCTTATAGTCTAGTGCAACCTACAACACCCTATTGTAGCTTCTTCCAGAATAATCCAGTCCAGTAAAGCTTAGTATAGCCATGAAAATACCACCCTAGCCTTAAGTATTTTCCCACTGGGCTGGACTTGGCTGTACTGGACTGCTGTGCTCTGGTGTCAAGGTGCCCACGTTTATGACAAAAATTATAAACCCGGTCACGGCCATGCCAAGCAGGCCCCTTGTCATCCGGCCACGCCCCAACAGGCCAATTAGTGCCATCCACATGCCCATCTCTGGGATTACCGACCGGTTGGAGCTCATATTGTGAAAAAACTCCCGATGGGTCAGCACAAACTCATCCGCCCAAGACCACAGCGTTCACCACCGTCACAGGCTTTTGTTCATTTATATAAATTGTAATCCTCTCTGGTAAACAGTTCTTGAACTCCTCCATCAAGATCAACTCACGTAGCTGCTCAAAGGTCTTAACATTTTGTGCAAAGCACCACCTGTCAAACAGAGCGGCCTTGTCACGCCCAAACTCCACATAATTCTGATTACCAGACTTTCTATGACTCCGAAACCGCTGCCGATATGCCTCTGGCACAAGCTCATAAGCTGTATCCACCGCAGATTTTACCTTCCCATAATCCAGACTATCCTCAGGTGACAGCGACGCATATGCCTCCTGAGCCTTACCTGTGAATACGCACTGAAGCAACACGGGCCACACCTCCTCCGGCCAACGTAATGTTGTGGCGACGCGCTTAAACAACACAAAATACTTATCCACATCTTTATCAAGAAACGCGGAATCAACCGAACACACTTATTTACATCAAACTCAACGACCACGCGCGCACCACCCGGCGCACCAGCCACAGGCGCAGACCCGCGAGCACCAGCCGCCTCAAGCTCCAGCCTACGTGGCTCAAACTGGAGCTCCTTCTCGCGCAGATCCAAACGGCGCAGCTCCAACTGCAGCTCCATTTTACGCACGTCCTCATCCGGCGCACCAGCACCAACCCGGGCACCAGCAGGATCGGCAGGCGGAAGAATACCACGTGCAGACAAAGCATCATGGATCCGCTGCTTAATCACCGCTTTCTTATCCTGCTTAACAACGGCAATATCATAATGACCCGCAACCGCGAGCAGACTGCACTCCTCCAGCTTAACCAAAGTAGGCGCAGCCAGAAAATCATCCAGCTGAAACTCCATAACTACGCACATAGAAAAACCCCACGCGCAAAGCAACCACAACAAAACCACCACGGCAACACCATGAGGGAAAGAGCAAAATAGAAAAGAGAAAAAAAAAAAAAAACGTAACCGCGTCCCCGCTACGCTGGACCTGCCTACAGAAGCTCACCTACCTTAGTAGAACCTAACTCTTCACGTGGATCGGCGGCGGGATAATTAAGCAGTAAAACCAGCAGGATAAAATCCCCATGGACTGCCCCCGAGATCATTGCTCACGCAATGAACACTAACCGCACCACCACGACAAAAAAATAAAAAAGGAAGCCGTAGCGGCAACGCCTCATACCTACCAGGAGACGCGGCGACGCAAACAAACACTTACAACCACGAGGCACACAACTCCACACACAGCACTGACACCACCGACCACCCACAAACAGGGCAACGACCGCGGACGGAAAACGAAAAAAAACACCGCCAAAGAAGGGAATCCCGGATGAGCCCCCAATTGTGATGACCCTGGCTAAAAAGCCGCAACAAAACAAAGGAGGACACAGCGTCTGCCAAAGTAACCCGTGAACGGGTATTTATTTAAAAGCCTATAGACCAGAACCAGCCGCCACCCGGGAATGCGGCAAGTCAGCCAACGCCGCCCGGAGAGAAGGGGAGAGAGAGCGAGGCCCTGATGGAAGCCCCTTAAATAGCATCCGGGTCAGGTTCACCTGTCAGCATCCGATCACCTGCTGGAAAGCACACATCAATCAACCGGGCTGACACAAGAACAGGTCTGTCATGACAGGGCCGTCACAAGATGTCACACCAAAACCTTTGGATGTCAGCCCAATAAGAAATTATTATCACAGGGGGAACTTGGGTACTAAAAGCGAGACTGTAAACCCTTCTATTGAAGACTGAGTTTATAATTCAGGTCCAGTAAAGTCACACCTGATAGCTACCAGAAATGGTGACCTCTGACAACATTTCACATACGGACATTGATTGTGCATATGTATGAGTCCAGGACATTTTAGTTAGCGAAAGCGGATCATTTTTAGCTTTGGCGTAACGCTCCGTCTCTGCCAATGGGGTTAACTTACGTAACTTCAGAATTCCCTAGGGTACGCTTTTACTGGCTGAAGGGAATCCTGAAGTTACTAACTAAAATGGCCTGGACTCGTACATATGCACAATCAATGAGTCATTCATTTTTATGGCCTTCCTCCTTTAACCACATAATAAACCGTGTAGAAACCATTTTTCTTAGAAATTTAAAAATAATATCAGGTATAGCTCCTTTAATCAAAAAATGTGCAATAAAGAGGCAAAAACCATGAATAAGTTGCATTGGACTATAATCGAATCCAAGACCATGAACAGCAATTTAATCTGGAAAGGCGAGTTATACAAGTATACAACAGCACAAAGAACCCGATACTTGTTGGTTCATGTCTGTTCGTATAAATTTATTTTTAAAATTATACATTTCTAAGTCCCACCTGACTATACAGGACCGGCCAAACTATGAAATAAAAGGTATATGAAGTTTCTTGCTCGGAGACAAGGTTATGCTGCACAGCCTGTCCTGGTATAAAAGGTCTGTTTATCCACAAATAAAATGGCACCAACATTTCAAACAGAACAGAAATGAAATGTAAAAAAGGGACGGTGGTGAAGTAGAGCAGGAAACATGCAGCCTCCGTGTCTGAGAGGAAAAGTGCTGACAGACTCTCCGTGTGCCGCGCTCATACTCGTCAGACTCCCTCGGCAGACTCGTGTGACACCAGCCGCCTCGTTTTTTAACCTGGCTTGCAGCTTTCTGTGACAGGTACGCCAACCAGCATCAGCGTATCCGGCTACAACAGCCACGGCTCACGGCCCGCAGGTTCATCCGTTCTGACGGATATTTTCTGTTTGTTGCCCGGGGGATTACAGGCCCAATGAGACAAAGGCAAAAACATAATGTTTTGTGTTGGAGCTGCTTCTATCGGCTGGCTTCTCCACAGACGATGCAGGATATTTCGCCCCGGCTGCTTTTCTGCTGCAGTTGGTGCCAATTTATCCGTTTTATGTTCGCAGTTTTATCAATTTTAGAGAACGACGTCGTGGTTTAAGATGATGATCTAAAGACTTTAAGCTGGACTTGTGCAATGACAGTACTGGATGCTAGTAATTTACTGATAGAGGCCACACTGAAGCAAATATTAAGCCGAGTAAACTCAGAGGTCTGCCTTCCAGTACTTGGTGTGATTGATCTAACACAGTGATGGAAACCTATATGGCTGGACAATATATCAAAATTCTCAAATATATCCAGGCTTTTTCACATGAGTTATAGAATGAAGGAATACTGTTTATATGGAGATGGCTTGTTTTGGGTCAGAAGTATCTCTGTTTTTGGCATTTTGCACAGCTGAACTTTTGTTCAACTATTTTAATGCAAATATGCTGCTGATCCTTAATTCAGTCTGAGAAACAATTCAAATAACTATTCCAAAAAATAAAGATAAGAGAAGATATGTCAGTTCATATAATAAACCTTGTATATGTGAAAATGATTATGTATGTGGTATGTGTGAGGACATGCATGTAGTGTAAGAGCATGCAGAAATACAAGTGGAATTATATTATAATATAAATATATATGGATGTAGCCTATGTATAAATATGTACTATGCAGATGCATATATGAGTATACAAACATCTGCAGGAGTGATTTTATTTTAATTTTCTAAAATATTCTTTTTAAAGTGGAACTGACAATTTATTTTAATCTAGTTTGATTTAATCTAATTTAATTCAGATTAATCTAACTTTATTTAGTTTGACTTAATTTGGTTTAATGTATTCAAGGAAGAGTAACTTATTTATAGGTAGGGGAACATGAGTATATAAGTTTTTACTTCAACCTGCTACTTTTCGGACTTTTCAGGAGTGTCAGTTTTTTTTTTGAGCATGTGTGAGCGTACTACGCACTTAGCATAGGCCTACGATGGTTCTGTGTTTGTGAATTGCCTGTTTTTTCTGCAAAGGGACTTATTGTGCATAGTGAGAAAAACAAAAAAGAAAACTTATTAGCACTTGACATAACATTTAAGTCCATCTGGACTCCAGCAGTCCACCTGTTCATGCTTTATCCTATACACAAAACTCCGGTTTTGGTATCAGTTTAGAAGTTGCTGTGGCGGTAGTTTGTCAAAGTAATCGTAATGACTCAGTCCTGCTCTGATTGGTGTGATGCAGAGAAGCGACTGGCTAAACCAATCACACTCCGGTACTGGCATAAAATTAGCCTCATCTGATTGGCTGATTATTAAAAAAAAAGTTCTACAGGGACGCAAACCTGGCCTGGCCTCCTTTCCGGAGCGATATGAGTTAAATTAGCGAGTCGCCACAAGGGGGCGCAGTTTCAGTGGGGAAAGATGGAAACTGGAGAAACAATTCAGATCAGTGAGTCTTAGTCTGGAAATGATTAAATGAATGAACATACACTCACATTAGGAGCACAGTGAAGCATGGCTGCACAGTCCACTCCTTACTGCAGCCATACACAGGCAACATCACGCTCAGTAATTCACTTAAACTGGAAATGAAATGGATTTTTGTCATTTCTTAGATTTGCCCACTGCTTTGATAAACACTTGAGTGTCAATTCAATTTATTCACGGCCCAGCACAGTCTCTTTTCAAATACTGAGCTAAATTTAATGAAAAAGCATGAGTTCATCACAAACTACATGGTTCCAGATCTCCACTCAGAGAATGAGCCATTTGGCCATCGAGTGAACACATTATCAGTCCTCTTCAACAGCCTGGAAGCTGAGATCTGTTGTTAGCCTGGAAAAAGAGCTGGACCTTCCTGGTTTAAGGAAGGTTTCACAGCAAAAATCACTAACAGTATCTGTTTAGAAAGACTGGTTATAGATTTAATAACCCTTAAAACTCCAAGCCATTTTTTTTAAATATAAAACTGCAAATAGAAGATAAACTCTTTCAATCCCTGTCACCATGGCGACATTAGGACAGTCTCAGTTGTCAGATTGTGTGGCTAAAATGAGATAAAATGAATGTATCAATAGATATATTAATGCATCTACAGACTACATGATGGGGGTGACCTCTTTATTTGCAAAAACACAAAATCATGGTGCATTCAAGTTCTCTTGGAAATCGGATCCTCCCAGAGTAGGTGACATCATACCAAGTTACTCTGGTCCCTGGATTAAGTATCAGTCTCACTATGCTGGTATAAACAATATTTGAATCTATCTGCCCAGACCTGCAGGATAATAATAACCAAGATTTGGGAGTGAAAAGCAGCTCAAATAAGATGCAAACGTGGCTGATGATTTTCTAGCTCTTAAAGAGAGGAGATGTCGGTTAAAAGAGGACGTTTGGTCACCCCAGCATATCGTTCTCTCAGCTTCCAGGAGAGAAACAAACCCAACACAAAATATTTCCATAAACTTGTTTCCTCATTTCCAGTTATTTGTGCTACTATTTACCTCCTATTTTCACAAAACCAGCTCCACCTCAACTTCTTGGCTTTATTCCAGCCATTGAGGACCATTATTTTCTTCATATCAGACACACGTAGAACTTTCTGCTTACTTGTAGATCTTTGGCTGCTCCTGATTGGACATTACCCTAAAGCCGGCCTCTCTTTGGCAGAAGTGGCTTCATCATCATTTCCAGGTCTAAATAGCAATAGCAGTGATAGTGATGAAAATGTGATAAATAATCATGTAATCACAGATCACTCATTGTGAATTTACTATATAGAGTCTCTGAATAAGGACAATGTTTGAGGCTGGATTGTAAAGTTCCTGGAAAACTCTTGTAGATCACCTAAAGGGTAAGCAATCCAGCACTATTTACCCCACAGAGTAACACACTACAGTTACTGAGAACCCGATCATGATATAAGGTGCGGCGCTTGGGGAGTTTCAGGAGATTTTGTGGAAATTAAAAGCTACAGTAGAGGAGGATTAATTCAGCTCTGAAAGTAGATAGCAGTCAGAAGACAGACTAAAGGAATGCCATGTTTGCTTTTTCTTCTCCAGACCACCATTATGTGTTTTCAATAGATGCTAGTGGAGATAAAATGATAAAAGTCCCTGGGGCTCATCCAGGACTAACAAAGCAGCTGTAAGCCCTCACAGTGCTACGCTGCTCCTCCCTCGGAGACTGCAATAAATAAATGAGCAGATGAGTTTGGTTCTGACAAGTGAGGGACATGGCGCTCCCTGTGCATTTTTGATAGTGATCTAATTCATCTGGCAGGCGTGGATGTTGATTAAATCAGAATGTCAGCCACTTGACAAGACAAGACACAAGCCGGCGTGGAACCTGTTTGAACAGCGTGAGCTGTGCAAGATGGCCAGGGAGATTTGCAGCGCCGCGTGGCCGCTGAACTCCACACACAACCCTGTTATCATCACTTCCCATGACATGTCCGGAGAGACAGGCAGACGTTCTGAGAGAGCAGAGGAATCCACTTCTTCTGTTCCCTTTCAGGGTGACATCAGCCCTCCAACACTCAGGGGTGTGATGGCACGACCATGTTTCCCTTCACTCATGTGTGCCTGATGCCTTCATCAAATCTCCTTGACAATCACCGAGCTGGAGGCAAGACATACGTACATGCTGAAATCACAGTCCCTGTAATTATGGGGAACAAAGCCTGTGTGAGCAGACTAGCTGTATGAAAGACCATCAAAAGAAAATCAGAGCTAAGAATGCTGAGGGTTGGTCTGTCAGCAGCTGCACACAATAGGAGGAAGATAAAGGGGAGTTTGGGAGACAGAAAGGGTTGAGGCAGGTTGCTATTTAACTGATGAGTGCCTCTTCAGAATCTTTCTATCTGTGGAAAAGTATTGCTTTCCCCAAATTCAAAACAGTATCTGAGAGAGCTGCCAAAATATGACAACAGACGTGATGTAAACACACTCAGGGAAACTTGAGAAATGATACGAATCTTCGTGATCTGCTGCATGCACAACAAATGTTGGGCGACGTTTCAGTTCTGCTGACATACCAATCATCCTGGTTCAATCAGTTTTTTCTTTTTTCTCATATATCCATGCTAATTTCCGTCCATATGTTTCTAATTCTCAACATATTTCTCTTAAAGTTTGTGCTTTGACACAAAAGAGAGCTAAGTGTGTCCTTGAGTGCCCCCCTTCACCTTTCCTGCTGCTCCAAGGAGGTCAAAGTTACATGTAGAAAGTCATTTTACTAATCTCCTTTGTCACTCATAAAATTTACACAACATCTCCCTCATGGAGGCCTGTCAGTTTGCTGCTGCCTGTGGTTGTCAGAGAACACAGATAATTACTTGCAGGGATCAGAGAAGCTCTTGATTATTTATAGGCCGAATGTCTGAGCAGAGAAATATACGGTATGCTTCTTTTAAATGACTTTTTCTTAACAATAATACTGGAATAATACTAGTCTAAGTTTTCTTTTCCCAACATAATATAAGAAGGAACTTTTTGGGATTCAGAAATGCAAAAGTGTTTAATACCAGACAGGAAGCAGCCAGATGTGTTACAGATGTGTTATAACTAGTCTAACTGAGAGTTTCTGCATGACGAGCCGTCTCACATGACGCGACATGCCACACGCGTCATGTAGGAGTCTGGTCCGATGAATGAGTTGTGGATCTACCAGTCCAAGTTTTTTCACCTTGTTGTTGGAACGTCACCCTCTGTTTGTGTGTAATTGCTTTCCATGAAAGCAGCGTGGATTATACAAAGCTTTGTTTCAAAGAAAAGGGGAAAACAAGCAGCTCTTCAAGAGGAAATAACCGTCGTGCTACAGAGACTACTGCTTCTGATTCACCTCAGCCTCTGATCAGGAGGATCTTTTTACTTCCCAAAAAAAGACATGAAACACGCTCAAGCGTTTTAACTCGGCTTCAACTCCTAATCTAACAGAAAACCTGAATATTAATGCCTCTATATGCATCAGTGAAATACAGAAAGAATTTCAGGTCAGCTTTCTTTCTGATCAACAAAAACCACGCAAGATTTTTTATATGGGACATGGATGATTTAATTTATTCCTAAATTTGATTCTTTTATTCATTAATCAAGGGTTTGAAAATGTTTTCACTTTGTTCAAATTGGACTTAATTGAAAGACTTTTAAATGCAAAGTGTGTTTAGAGGGTGAGATGGTAACCTGGCTTCAATAACCCTGGCTGTGACAGTTAACTGCAGGGGTGAGTTTACTAACTATAAGATATCTAATCTTTCAAGCCTGATGATAAAAAATGTTTTTGAGAGCATAGTTAAAGGTCCATACATACTACATACAAAAAATAATTTTAAATAATTTGAATTGCATCTTATTTTCAGGAAAATGTGAATTTTCTTCACTTTCAATATCGTAACTCTTCTCACTTACCAACAGGTTCAGCTCTTCCCCCGCCTGTATCCCACCAAGACACACACATACAAGTAAATAAAGTATCAATGGCCTCATCCACCAACATCTGCTTAAATGAATCTCTTCTTAAATTTGCTCTTAAGGTGTGCTTAAAGGGACCATACCCGATTTCATGGCCGGCTAGCTTAGTTAGCGATAGCGGCTAGTTTTTTTAGCTTTTGTGTGACGCTTTTTCTCGGCTAAGGGGTTTTACTTTCATAACTTAATTCCAGATCACTAGGGGAACGCTATTACTGGCTGGCTCTACTTTGCATAAGTAGATTTCCATAAAAGGTCATGAGACTTAAGACAAGCAATGTCAGAAAGGTGAATGAGAATAAAAGATAATCAAGATGTGTATCGAAGCCTATTCCTCATTTTTAAAGTGTAAACAACCACATGATGAACTTCAAAGAATATAAAAACAGCTTTATTTTCAAACTGGTTGGACAAAAGCTTGCAGTTTGGTCCCACGAGTGCATCAGACATACTTGTGGTGTCATGGCTAAGAGGAAAATGTGAAGCATCTATGAGAAACGTTTATTTTGTTCAGTTACACAGTAGCCCATTGTCACCCCCAGGGGGCAGAGCAAGCAGTTTCATGGGCCAGTGTTTCTAAACTAACACAGAGGAAGAGTGCTCGCTAGAATGGAAGTGAAATTGAAGTATTTGCTCGGTGTTCTATGCACATTTCTGCTTGTCTTCATCTGTGACAGTAAATAAGGCGTTTTCTAAATTCAGTGCTGTAAGTCTGAATGATGTACAGTAACGATTACGCTGTAAAAAAAAAGATCATTACATAGCCCACTGTTGACTGTACCTTATACAGGTGGTAAAGCAGATTTCCACCTGCTGTAGCATCATTCTAAGATTCCATTCACGTACAGTACAGAGAGGAAGCACTGCATCGGATCCTAGAAGTGAGTCTGAGTGGTTTTATTAAAAAAAATCGTTTTAATAAATTTCATTACTAAATACTTAATTCTGCTGGTGGATCTTGGAGTTAGGTGGCTGAGACTTTTATGGAGTGATGTTGCAGTTGGAGGAGCGGATGCGCCCTGTGCTCCGCTGTCTGATGAACCAGCAATCTGTCTCCACCGCCACTTATTATTGAATGAAATTTGATAAAACAACAGCAAAAAAACAAACAAAAGAAAATTTTCCCTGTCTGAAGTATAACTTTTGGATGTGAGCTAAAAATCATGCTATCCTAATAACATCTAATTTATCAAGTTTTTTTTTAAATCAGAGCAAAACCTCAAAGTGACTTTATTGTTGTATTTATAATTTTGATGAACTAAAAAGCAGAAAACATCACAAACATTGCTTTTGTTCAATTTTATCGGCACTCCGATGTTCGTCAGAGTCCTTCTGAGCATTCGTAGGATTTGTTCTTACCTAAGAAGAAATCCCAGATACGCAGATTTTGGTAGATGCCATATTTTTCGTAAAACGTTCCGAAGTAAGA
>JBAJHY010000013.1:22895491-22907682 GCA_037177095.1 Craterocephalus marjoriae | reverse complement strand
CCGATCTCTATCGTACTGTTACCTGGCAACCGGTAGAATTGAAGATTGGAATGAGAATGAATGAGTGTGAGTGCACCACCTAGTGGCAGGGAGGAATTAAACTTACAGCTATCACCTTTAAAGAGGAATAGCATTTTATTTCATTCATTATAAATACGGTGATCTGAAAAAGCATTTTCAGGTCCCATTTCTAAAAGCAGAATTTAATGACAATTCATTAACTTCGAGTTCGGTGGGTTTTCTGTCTCTGGTACCCACAGATTTGGTGAAATAAGACGGATGCAAATGTGATCGTTTAGCCAATGGGAGAGCTGGAACTGCAGGAAGAGCAGCTGTGATTGGTTTAAGTTTGTTTTCACTGCAGAAGTATCAAACAGTAAAATGCTAAGTGGACAGAGAATAACCCATGAAGAAAATGCAACTGCTAAAAGGATTTGAAAAAGAAAAACGGAAATTACTTTTTAAATGGATGATATGGAAAGTTGTTTAAACTGAATTCATGAATCGTTTAATTGAATTCTGCTTTTAGAAATGTATTTTCAGATCACAGCATGTTATAATGAATGAATACAAAATGCAATTCCTCTTTAATATTTCACACGTAATAACAAAACACTGCATTTCATTTCTTTTTGAATGAATTAATTACTGAATTTGACATTAGATTTAGTACTCTATATTTTTCTATCAAAATAAATTACTCATGAAAATGCTGTATTGCTTTTTCATGACCGTCATGGTCCTCCATGACAGTCGGCCATGTTGGAATATCGGCATGATTCAGTAAATGAACTGGTTACGTTGCTGTAAACCAGACACATGATAACGTTTAATGTATCGTTTAACCGGTTCCTGAACTTTTAACTTCAGTGCTGCTGCTTATCCTGCAGGAGGTGAAGCATGTTGGATGCTTTACACACCCGGAGCAGGTCTGGATAAATCCCCCAGTTATTCAGAGCAGGAATAACTCTTCTTCAGAAAAACACGGAACAAAAAGCACCACAAACGTCTTTTAACACATACATGTTGTTTTGTTTTCCTCCCTGATGATGAGCTGCTTCCCACATGGACAGTCATGATGCTGACAATCTTGGATTAATTATCTGATACCAGTTTAATTATGAAATCAAGGAGTCATCCCATTGCTGGGATACGTACCGGTCCTGGTGCCGGCCAGGCCTCCGTGGCCGGGGTTGGCTGGTGTGCTGTGGTACAGGGTTGCCAGGTCGCTCGGTGTGCAGGTGTGCAGCAGGTTCATCATGCTCCACTCCGAGTCCAAACCTCCTCCAAGAGGTGGAGCGGTACCTTTCACTGGTCCCAGAGCCTCAGCAGCTGTGGCTGGACCCGGTCCCTGCGATGTGGTTTTCACCCCCCTCCCAGTGAGGAGCAGCCTGCTGGACCCGTCTGCTGCTCCTCTGAGACCAGACTTCTCTCCAGTCTCGGCCTCCCTGCCTGCGGCTATGGAGAATTTCAGTCTCTTCCCAGAAGGCTCACCAAAATCCATCTGAGGGAGGCCCCCGAACCCGCTGGACAGACACAGCCGGGCCGCGTCAGAGTGCCAAGCGGTGCCGGTTCTGGTCCGGTATCCCCGCTCAGCGACGCCTCCACCGTCCAGGACGTACCTGCTGCCTGAGGGGGGCTTTCTCAGAACGTCTGGAAACCTGGAGGATTCCTGGCCCGAGCGAAAGTCGGGGGTCTGCTGGAAACGCTGGCTCTCCTGGACCGCATCCTGACGCGGAGGCGGGGACCGCTTCGGAGCCTGAGACGGGTTAACAGGCGCCCCCTCTGCAGGTCGGCTGGGTTGTGGGGGCGGGGACTTGGTTCGACGGGGGTGCCGCCGGTCGGTCATCAGAAGCGGGTCGACATCTTTCCCGTCGAGAGCGGGGGGGCAGCCTGTGAGGCGTCTGGGTTTCATACCGGCTGCAGATCTGCTCCTCCGGGCCCCGTCTTTGTGGGCCAGCTTTCTGTGCATCAGCAGCACCTCTGGGTAAACGCTTTTATAGGCACAGAACGGGCACGACGCCGGGCTCAGCGGCGCTTTGGCTGCTGCACCCGCAGGAATGCACACAGACACTTTTAAAGACAGATTTAACGGGACCTCAGCCTCCCGGGTCCTCATCTCCCCCGCCTTCTCCACATTTACAGGTGGAGGCCCGTGGCTGGCGTTCACCTGGACACGAGGCCCGCCATCCTCCACGCCGGGGCCATCAAACCGCTGCTCTGCTGCTCCGCTCAGGCACAAGCCGGCTTCAGGAGAGGAGTCGTTTCCAAGTTTGCTGTCATCAGGAGACGGCAGTGACGCGCCCGGTCTGACGGACGTTTCCAGCGGAGGTTTGTCTTTGTGGCGCCGGTCCAGGTGGTATTTGAGCGAAGTCTTCTGAGCTGCAGCGTAATCGCAGTAAGGACACTTGAAAGGTTTCTCACCTGAAAGAGAGAAGCGAGAGCGTCAGAGCTTCTGCAGGGAGGGTGGAAGTGCAGAGGAGGAGGGGGGTCTACCTGTGTGAGTCCTCAGATGCACCGTCAGGTAATAACTCGATCGGAACGATTTGCCACAGTAACTGCATTCCTTTGATCGGACTTTTGATCGCTCGAAGCCGTCTTCACCTTAAAAACAAACGCACAAACAAATAAATCCAGGAAAGGAGAGGCCAGCTTCCTGCTCCCACCAGCAGAGGGAGCTCTTGGGAACAATGTGGCTGAAAAGAAAAGAGACTTACCTGGGACCAGGTTTTCCTCCGGCCCCTCCTCAGATCCCTCCTCTGCGGGCTCCACTGACCCGGGTCTTTGCAGCTTCAGGTCTACAGAGGAAGTTGGACTTTCTCCTCCACCTCTGTCCCGCTTGTGGACCCGGGAGTGCAGGACCAGCTGGTGGTAGGTCCTGAACGTGCGCTGACAGTCTTCACACGTGGTGGGCCGTTCCTTGTCCTTGTTTTTCTGCATCAGAGACCTCCGGGGCGGGTTGGGACCCTCTGAGACGGCCTGAGAACGCAGCTCTCTCCCCGGAAGCTCCTTCTCACTTTTGTCTCCTTGTCCCTCAGACCAAACACTCTCCTCCTTATCGGAGCCACAGTCCTCGTTGTCCGTGCTGACTTCCTGGCCCGGCTCTTTACTACTGCTGGGGCCGACCGCTATCTTGCCCCTGGTGGCGAGTTGCCAGGCCTGGTACGTGTTGAAGGGATCCAGCTCAGGAATCCATTTAGATGATCTCACATTCAGCCCGGTAGCTGCGGAGGCAGGCTGGAGGTTCACACTCCGTAGAAACGCTTCCTGCGATCCAGCAGCCGGGTCCTCGTCTCTTGCAGGCTCCGCCTCTCGATTATGGACTTTACTGTGTTCTGCCAGACTGCTGTGGTCCGGGAAGAAGAACCCACAGACCATGCACATCTTATAAAGCGTGGCCGTGGGCTCGGGCGCAGCCTCCTGGACCACACCGTTGACCGTCACGGGGGCCTCCAGGTGCTGCAGGGCCTTGCTCTTTGCTCCGGGCTTCACGTGCATCTTCATGTGGTTTTTCAGGAACCAGGGCTCCCTGAAGCGCCGTCCGCAGACGCTGCAGCAGTATGTGAAGTAGTCCTTGTGCTTCCTCATATGAGTCTCCAGCTCGCCGCCATCTTGTGCCACCTGACCGCACACGATGCAGCTGTGGACTTCCTCCTTTTCCTCTGGGAGGCTGCCCGGCTTGGCGCGCGCTCTCTCCCCTGGGATCCTGAACTCTGCTTCCACCTGAAGCACAGCCGGCTCGAAGAAGGTGGAGGGGTGCTGGGTCAGGACGTGGGGTCCGAGCTCGTCCTGATGGGAGAAAGTCTGCTCACAGAACATGCAGGACAGAGGAGCGGAGCCTCCGGGGGGCAGCCAGGTGGAGTGAGGCGTCCCGCTGCAGCCCGGACCCGGGACGCTCGCACTGTTGCTGCTCAGAACGTCCTGGGCATGTCCATCTGGGCTGTCCACGTACGGCAGCAGCGAGTGAGTCGGCATCTTCCCGTCCTGCTTACAACCTGGAGGGAAAAAGGACGAGTCTGATCAGCTTAGAGCACAAAGAGAAGCGGCTTCTCTACCAGTGAAACAGGAAATGCATCGACTCCTCCGGCAGCTTGTTTCCTCTACATGAAGGCCACTGATAAAAGCATTTTACTTCCTAACGCTCAGAGCGTTTCACATCATTAAAACCCAAAAAAGATTCATCAGGAAGACGCCGCGGCTCAGGTTCCTGCCAAAACGAGACAAAACTAACCGATTTAACCAAATTCCTGACCTGACTTATAGAAACTACATGTATGTTCATCATGGTGGATCATGTGGCCCGGCTTCAGCAAGCTCCTGACAGCAGGACCGGCCTGTGTGGTTTAAACACCAGGACAAACCCAGTCCTGTACTGGTCCCCATCAGCATGACTCAGTTTCTCCAGTTTTAATGTTTCATTTCAGTCATACAGAAGAAATCCTCACACTTCAAGTGCGCGCGCGCGCGTGTAACAACCCTGTTAATTAAATGATCAAAGATCTAATTAAAGCGTCGCCTTCACGAAGGCTTCTCGCGAGGGGACGCTCGCGCTCACGGCAGCGAACTTCAATAAAGTGGAGTATTACTGTTCTATATGTGCATTATAACCGAGCACGAGGCCTCCGTCACCTGTTTGTTTGTTTGTTTGTTTGTTTGTTTGTTTGTTAGTTAGTTTGAGGCCACGTCAGTGCTCGCGCTGCTACTGGTGAACGTGAGGACTGAGAGCCAGTAAAAGAGAGAAAAGAAACTAAGTAAGAACAAAAGAAAGAAAAGAAAGAAGGGGAAGAATACGACGCCACTTCCATGGCATCAGCACGAACTTCGTGTTCGTGTTTGACCCCAAACCGGTTCAACCGAACCTCCGGGAACCGGAAACCCAGCTTTGGTTCGTTTCACCGACTCATAGCTGAGAAGTTTGGTGTCGTCCCGACCAGGTCCAGGTCCACGACCAGAACTCACCGAGCACACGTGCGCACGCAGTTTCCGGGTTAACGGTGACAGAAAGACCCGGACCGGGAGCAGCTTCTGGTCTGAACGTGGATCATGTCGGTACTGGTCGGACAGTCTTCCTCCTCCTCCTCACCCTCACCCTGCAGCTGTTCGCTTCTGACGCGCGCTCCCTCAACTGTTCTCGCTCTCCACGGAAGATGGAGCGCGTGCACGAGGCCCCCCCCCCCCCCCCAAAAAAAAAACCATAGGAAAGTCACGTGCTCGTGAATGACAGAAGGGTCAGCGGTGCGCAGAATCCCAGAAACAATAAAACGTTTCAGGTTTAATCTTGTGTTCCTGTCGCAGGTGACGCTGCCTGCCCGCCTGTCTGTCTGTCTGTCTGTCTGTCTGTCTGTCTGTTTGTCTGTTTGTCGGCGTGTTTTCTGTCTACAGTCAGCTCTGCTGTTCTGGGTTCTGTGTACTGACCTGGTACCGGTCCAGGTTCCGGTTTTGAGGTGTGGATCCGGTCTGAAGTCTGCCACCAGTGGAGCTCCTCCACGTTCCTCCCGTCAGCCTCCACCATGTGGAAGTGGGGGAGGGGTTCCTCAAACTTCTCCCAGTTACAGGAGGGTTTTTTCTCTCTTTCTTTTTTGCAGAAGCAGGTTGGTTGAGTCATGATAAATTTCAGGTTCTTCCTATTTCAAGACACAAAACGTTAGAGGAGCAACTGGTGATCAAACTACAGCTTGTTTGTGGCACAAAGCTAAACTCCTAATTCTCCTTTCTGTTCATAAAAACCTCCCCACAGTCACGCTGAAGTCTGTCCAGCTTTCTCTTTATGTTTAGACAGATATGACATGATGCTGACTTAAAGCTGTACATCACAATCAATGAAGATATTCAGCAGACTCATTACTGAGACACACTCCCTCCCCCAAATGTCTAAAAGAAGAAGAAAAAAACTTTATCTGTAACCCCTCCCATCAGAGCAGAGAACAAAGACTCCATTTGCCAAAACTATCTCCCGCATTAGTCAAGGCTGCTGCTGCTGCTCGGCCTGTACCGTTTATTACAAGTTGTTTCCAGGATCCTGCTGCAGCCAGGCAGGTCGGACCATCAGAACACCAGCAGAGGTGCTGGACCGGTCAGCAGGCGTCATTAAAACATGTCCCTGACAGGGCATGGACATATGAGGAGATTTCTTTTTGCAGAGCCCCCTCCTCCCCTGTCTGTGACTCACTTCTGAGTATTTCTGCAACAGCTACCAGGTCTAGTATGTTAATCAAAGCCCCTCATGTGACACATGGAGGCCTCCTGCTCACTTCCCATTGTTCTGCATCACAAAGGCTCAGAAGAGCTATCAATCTGGAGATGATGAAGCAGACAAGAAAAGTTTGAGCCTGTTAGAGGTGCTGGTGGCTTTTTAACCTCACAGATATGCCTGGAGCTGGATTTGGCTTAAATCATTGATTTGCTGCAGTTATTTAATGATCATGGAGCCCCGTTGTGGGAGTGAATGCAACAAGTGGCTCACACTGTTTACTCTGGGCTGATTTAATTAGCTTAGTGCTGTTGTTTGGCGTTAGTAATAAAGTTTTCCATCTTCTATATTCCATGAACATGAGAGTTTCTTTTTTTCTTTCTGATGATGGTGGTAAATAAATTCCAGTGGGAGATGAAGTCTCTGAAAAAGTGAGTCCTTGAATGAGTGATTATGCCTTCAGTAGACAGGAGTGATAGGGGGAGGCTGTGGTGGGATGTTTTTGTCTTGACGTGTTGGGAGCAGCTGACAGCATTGTTGTGCAGCAGATTCACGACTTCTTTCATAATCCTGATGCTTCTGAAGGACACTGATAGCATGCAACCTCCTCTCTCACCCAGAGCCCGGTCATGTTTATTCAGTGCTTCCAAACTGGTCTTCATCAACAGTCCTGCATCTTTCTGAGGGGCTTTAATTGTTTTCCAGTCCTCCTACTGGACTGTGTTTTTTTTCTGAGCAATGATTCATTCAGGCAGAAGAAAGGCTCCTAACTCAAGGGATGGATCAGTTGACTCAACAAATATGAGACAACTTTGCAAATAACTGTTTTAAACTGGATCTTTGATCATTTGTTATCTTTAGATCTTTAGTTTCCTGTGTTAAAAGCAGCAAAGATCAGAAAATGCTGTTAGCTGGAAACATAGCACATCTTAGCATGGTGCGAAAACAAAAGCAGAAGAGTCAGAACTTAAAATCCAAAGCAGGACTTCAGAGATGCATCTGGACCTTCAGCCATGGAAACATTTCAAGAAGACATAAGGAAGCAAAACATGGAGAAAATACTTAAGTATCCCATGTGACACAAGAACTGGACTGAAGATCAGTGGGATAGGCCTGAGTTAGATTTATTCATTTGAATGGAACAGTGTATGTTAATGAACAGACAAAAATCGCTGTAAATATACCAGATTTAGCACGATGCTAATCTTCATCCGTAGTCTCATGACAAAAACACAAACGCATCCATTGCCAACAAAACAAAAAATAAGATGCAATAACAATATAAAATAATAAAATCAACATGGGATGGGGTGTTGATAGTGAAATTGCAGCTTCGGATAATGATCCTGACGAGATAATCCTGGCCCCAGATGCCGGACCTCAGCCTTGTTGAAGCAAAGCAAACATCTGGAGTAATAGACAGTCGACATCCAGACAAGAGTTTTGGTTTTAAGTTGGATCCTGAAGTTTAACCTGATAGTAGCTTCAGAAAAGAAAAAGAAGAAAAAAAAGTCCCATTATTTATCTGACATTTAAATGTTTTATCAGTAAAAATACTTACTTAAATAATTACTTTTATAAGTAAAAGAAAGACATCCAAGTTTCTAATTTAATTTGAGACAATCGCACCAAACACACCTCTAATCTAAAATAGATCCATTATACTTAGAGTAAAAGAGATATCACGTTATCTGATTGCTGCACACTAAATAAGAGTTGATCCAACTAAAAAAATACTGCCAGGTTTTTTATAACACAAGCACATAAAGCTGCAGCTGGAATTTAAAATGCTGTCTTTTGTTTTTCCTGTTTTTGCTCCAAAGACTATCAATATCAAGATCAATTGATATCAGATCACATTGTGACTGAGGTATAATAAGTCTGTGTGAGAATAGGAAAATAGAGTACACAGCAAAGGCTTTATAGAAACCAGGTCTTTTCCTAAAGGATATTTATTATGGTATATTATTACTTTATTTGCAAGTATTCTTTATTTCTAGTTAATTTTTTTAAAGAAAAGTCAGACGAGGATGTGCTTATTAAATCCTGTCGAACTGAAAAGAGCTGCCTTTAATGTCTGTAAAAGAATATAACGGCAATGTGTGCACAAGAGGTTAAAATAAATCATTAAGATAACTCAAAGTAACGTGTAAAAGCATTGGAGCAGACAGTGTCAACATCACTCATCATCGCTTCTTACATGCAGCTCAGTGCAGACGTGGATGAATCTGCATTAATGTAAAGGTTTAAAGTGAATGAAAAATGGTTTCACTGCAAAGGCCTGAAAAAATTTGACCTTAGAACCATGATGCTGTATTACATCATTAAGTAATATTTTATTAAAATCAGAATAAGTGAAAAACAATTAATACGTCAAAAGAAAATATTAGTAAACGATAATAGCTAGAAGAAAAATGCATAAAACTCCCCCAGGTTAAAATATGAAGGAAATAAAAGACTGCAGTCAAGACTAAAGGGCATCTTCACAACCTCAGCAGCCAAATTATAGAATGATGCCGTTTCCATCATAATCATCATTACATTATAATTACTGCATAAGTCAGTTTTAATATGATGCAGATTATAGAATGGCATAACTTAGTGTTTATTATTGATAATAAATGTTACTGTGGTGTGTTTAGTGACTATGATAAAGATAGTATTTGTTATAGCTCATTGGTGTATGCTGAAAGGTGTAAGCACTACCTTCTCCCCGCTTCTTTTTAACAAGGCATTTTTACTGTTTTTTGGGATCCATTTTATTTTTTGCCTTAATGTTTGATTCAATCCTATCAAATGGAAAATCAAATTAATGTGATGGGGTTGGCTGATCATGCCCGCCTTTTTCTTTTTTACTCGAAGACTGCATGGACTGACTAAAGTGAAAAGTAGAGAGAACTGGATTGTGTTCATACCTAAAATGTGTAATCTGGTTCTCCAGCAGAGTCATGAGGCGGCTCCTGACTGCCTCAAATTGCTCCTTCTCCTCCACAGTCACTGTACCCATCCCATCAGGCCTGGGGAAACAGAAAAGACACATCATCAGCTGACTGGCTCCTCACATGGAGGCTACAGATCCCTGCCATCAGTCCAGTCACCGTTTAGTGTAAGGCCCCCAGTTCACGTTAAAAAAAAAAAGAAATTATGGGTCTAAGTTAAACTCAGCTTGACAGAAACATCAAGCATCTTCAACAGGATGCAGGTCTGAATGCTGGTTTGATGTCTCCAGATTGTCCCTTTCTCATCACCTCTGTCATGTCTGTCTTTCTTACGCCACCTGAGTCATAAGAGACAAACTTTCCTAAGCTACTTCAAGAGTCGGAAAAGTCTCAGGAGTTTCTAATGTAGATTAAAGCGCCTCCTGTATCGTCTGTCGTTTACCCTTAGGCGTTCTCCCTTTGGTCTCACATCTTTACTCTCCAGCCTAACTTATTTATCGGTTTCTCACGCGCCATCCCACCTGCTTTGCTCACTTTTCTCTTCGCCTCTTGCATCACGTTTTTTTCGTCTTCTGTTTCGGAGCTGTAGAGCTTCAGCACAAATCAAAGAAGCGAGATGTAATCAGCAACCTGAATGCAGGTCTCTCCTCCAGCATCACCTCCTCCCAGTGCCATCCCACTTGTCAGTTCCCATCGGCTCTACTCCACTCTGACATCCTTTGTTGACCCTATTTTTCTTCCCCACCTCAATCACACCTCTTGGAAATTTGAGTGAAATCAGTCCAACACACATGTGATGTAAAAAAAAAAAAGAAAAAAAAAGTACTGAAAGCATATGTATCGACATACCTGTCATTCCTGTGCACAACTGGTGGTTGCTATAGAAACATAGCAGCGGCACATGTAGTTGCTATAGGGACAGTACCTCATGTGAGGTCTCCTATAGACGAGGGAACACAATCATGCCATTGCTCAAAGGCAAAATACATGCGAGGGAATTCAGCAGGGTTGCAGCATAGTGAGGGAAACCCCGCTTTAAAAGTTGGGATGAACCGGAAATGTACTGAACGTTAATGTCTTTCTGGACTAATAAAGGACATCAAATTGCTTTAATACTTTACTTCTTGTACAGTGAACCTATTTATTAACAACAAAAGCAACATCAAATGTCTAAAATGTCATTATACATCACATGGTAAAGCAGAATGAAAGGGGGAGGAAATAGGCTTTAGGGGTGAGAGGAGAGGAACATTTGAGACACATCTTTCTCTTATTAAACATAAAACCTGACCTAAAACTTCACCATCTGTATATAACGAAAGTATACACAGTATAATGTAGGACAGTGCTTAAAAATTCAATGAAGTGTTAAACAAGAGCCTGTCAATGCTCTACCACTGTTAACACAGATTACTGGCAAGGTGAAGCAGATATATTTGATATATTTAAGAGCAACATAATCTTCTCATATCTTAATTGTTATTAAACTTCCCAGCTGCTGGAAAATGCAGGTAAATTTGTTTTAATGCAACAACTCTTAACAGTGAGGTTGTGCCATCTTAAAGTCAGTGAATGGGGGCAGCCAGAGGGGATTTGCATTTTCATTTCAGATCATCTTAGATGACTGGTTGACTGGTTGAAAATCACAGGAACAAGCGCAAGGACATTCAAAGAGCCCTTTCCAGAAATATATGCAACAACTAGGAACGTGCTTCCCACACATTTCAGCTTCGACATGTCATTTTTGGATCCAATTATCACTTTGTGTTCAGGTAGCGGCTGCTTACCTCCCAGAAGCTGAGCAAAAGGTTCAGGGCAAGTTGAAGGGACGGGAAGCGTCAGCTTGTTCATGGCCACGCCGTAAGCTACCGCGAGCGCGTCTATCTCCCGGTAAGGAACCTCGCCGGTCAGCAGCTCCCAGAGCAAAACACCAAAACTGTGAGGACAGACGGATAAAGAAGCATTTTGGGGTTTTTAAGCAGCATCCATCAACAAATTTACCTGAACCTCATCAGCTATATCAGACCCCACATACCCTTACTTACATCGTGCATGAAACTGAGCCATTTCTACTGTATAACAACTGTTTTATTGCATCACAATTCTGTTACTTGCATTTCCATAGCTACTCTCTTGCTTAATGTTTTGTGTTTAAAGTCACTGCTGTAGCCACAGCAGATGTAAGCTTGTGTCCAAGATTTCCCAGAAACTTCTTAATTCCTCATGCCACACACCCCTTAGATAGAAAATGTTATTTTAACAGAAGGGGGGGCTTTAAAGAAGAACTCGCTCTCTTGCAAGACACTTTCCCGGCTGATTTCAGCTGTTTTACTGTCTTCTTTCCCTTCATGAAGTCCCACACATAGTGCATGATGTTCAGATCAGCGGGAGCCAAACAATCTGCTGCAAGATGTATAAAGTAGCTCTTTATGACTTTGGTTGCCATTTTTAGGCCGTCGTCCTGCTGCAGAATGAATTTGTGATGATCAGGATCTCTACTGATGACATCGGGTGATGTAGCCAGTTTCAAAACTTTTTTTACAGTATCACATAAATGCAAGAAATTTCAACATCATTCATGTTTTCTGGGTTTTTTTACATTCCTAAATGTAACCTGTGGACATGAGATGCTTGTCAGAGTATCAGTGAGGTGGTACAGACATGAGAGCGTTACCTCCACACGTCGCTGCTCTTAGAGAAGAGGGAGAGCTTGATGACCTCCGGGGCCATCCAGGCATAGGTCCCAGCTGCACTCATCTTGGTGGTCTGGTGCCATTCTCTGGCCAGACCGAAGTCTGTGATCTTGAGGGTTTTCCCGCACAGATCATCCCGTTCAATTGGCTCCAAAATCAGTACTGAAGAAGAAGAGGAAGAAGAAGAAGAAGAAGAAGAAGAAGAAGAAGAAGAAGAAGAAGAAGAAGAGGAAGAAGAAGAAGAAGAAGAAGAAGAAGAAGAAGAAGAAGAAGAAGAACAAACATTATAAGAGAAACCTTGTAAACATACAAAGATGTTTCAGACAAAAACAAACAAAAATACTTGAAACACAGTCATTTAAATGATGT
>JBAJHY010000013.1:21882582-21894135 GCA_037177095.1 Craterocephalus marjoriae | reverse complement strand
CCTGATGGAGGTTTTAGTTACGGGTTCTGGTCCTGATGGAGGTTTTAGTTACGGGTTCTGGTCCTGATGGAGGTTTTAGTTACGGGTTCTGGTCCTGATGGAGGTTTTCCTCTCTGATTCTGGTCCTGATGAAGCTCTTTGTGCAGCTCAGGATGAATGAAAGCGGTTCTGATCCAGTCCAGCGGTCCTCTAACTCGGTCATTAGTATTACCTGGTTTTAACTGGTTTTAATGGGACAGTTTCTGTAAGTTGTATCATGTTTTTTAGTCTGCAGCTGGTTCTGGTTCAGAAATGTATACGAATCAATCAACAGCCATGTATCGTTTCCATCTGAAGCCTTCATTAGAAGCTGCTTTTCTTGCTGCTGAGTCTCAGAAATATCACAAGAGGATAAACACATTGTTGACTTTCGCATTTAATGGGATTTTATAACAGAATAAAATACAGAAAAAGAGCTTCAGCCTTTAATAATTTCCATTTTCTGAGCTCCTGATTTCTCCCTCTGCTTCTCTTCATTGTCATCTGACTCCTACCTTCCATCCTCATTCTCTCATGCCTCCCAGCCTCTCTAATATATCTTTACTAGACTCCTTCTTGCCTCTGTAGTTTTTCTAACCTGTCCCCCTTCTCTCTCGCTCTCCCTCTCTCTCGCCATTTCAGCTCCTGCATTCTTATCTCTATGTTGCCGTCCTCAGTAATTATTATTATGTGCTGCAGAGATAATTCGAAAGCTGTGAGGAGAGAGAGGGGGAAAAATGGGATGAAAGAAACAGTGGCTGTGGCTTCCTGGGCTGTGCTTCTCTTATCTGACCTTGGGCAGAGCCACTTATTGTTAGGCAAATCTCATGTGCAGAAAAAAGGAAAGTGCTGAGGAAAAAAAAAAGAGAGAGAGACACAAGACCCAGAGTGTAGAGGTCATAATCAAAGTGAAGAAGTGAATTATGGAACATGAATAGTAAAAGTAATGAATCTCCAATGCTTGGTGAAGATACATAAAGATAAAGGCTGCGTTCTTAGTGGAACATGTTATGTCATGTAGAGTACATGTCATGTCATGTACTCTACATGATGGAAATAATGGGAACAACTCAAATACAATTTATTTTCTGTCTGTGTCTTGACCTTTTGCTCTGCGAAGGCACGACAATGCATGCAGATTTTCTATTCTTTCTACTCTCCCCTGACAATTTAAGTGCACACAATCTGCATTTTCATGCATGATAGAGCTCGACTCTGTCATGTTCTGCAGTTCCTACCCAACTAAACCGCCCCGCCGAATTTTTTATAAATGTCTAGTGAAACCTTTTGATGGGCTATTTTAATTTCATTCTATTTAAAATAAACTCTTCTCTGTGTTCTGAGGCCATACTTGGTTGCACTTCTTTCCTTTAAAAAACAAGTGGATTAGAAAGAGATGGTTTCTTTTTTATAATCAAGGTCCTTCGCTCTAAAACATAGTAATTTAAAGAAGAGATGACAAGTGCTCCCTCAACCCCCTGGTGCTCAAGGAAGGGAACACTTTATCAAAAAAAGAGGATTTCATTCCAAAAAATGGTAAGAAAATAAATAAATAAATCCAGGTCCAGGCACTCACACGTACACACAAAAATAAATACACACACTGAGGTAGGTTACAGCAGTTCTATGAAAATCAAGTCTATTTCACAGTGTCATGGCTGCTTTCACTCACTCTTCATCTGCAGCTCTTTCACGTGAAGTGTGGACACAGTTTGCTGGTCAGGTTGTTGACATGGACTTTCTCACTGCCGCGACTTGACAATCATGACGTTTCACTCTAAGAGAAGCTTCACTGTTGTTGAAAGTATAAAAAAAGCCATTTTTCTTTTGTAGATTATACCTTCCCAATTCTAAAAAAGTTTGGACGCTGAGTAAAATCACAATAAAACAGATTGCAAACAGTTGCAAATATCTTGAACCAATATTTATATGAAACAACGTAGAAAACATTTCTAATGTTTAGGTGATGTATGATACTTTAAAAAAAATAATAATATTTAGGGGGGGACCCTTAAAAAAAAAAAATCCCTAATGCCAACTATCACACATAGTTGTAGCTTCAGGACAGTAGTAGTATCCGGAATAAAAGTTAGTAATATTTTAACACAGACGTAAAGAAATACACCTGATAAACACTGAGGGGTAAGGCCAGAGTTTCAGCAGGGCAGACATCACAGCACCCACCTTGATATTCCTGTAGGTTTCATTGAGAACCATCTTGACAAAATCGGGGTTCTTTAGGGTGTCCAGGAAGTTGGAGTAGAGACTGTGGAAGTTGGGCTCGATGCTGACGCGCTTCATCACCAGGTACTGAGACACCCACGGCATGAACTCTTCTTTCACTGTCTCTTTCAGCTCCTCAACCTGGGAAACAAATGCAGCTTGTAAAAAACATGTTTGGTGAAAACGGATTGTCCTTCATCTTTTTCTCATTACCTTCTGTGTCATGTTGGACTGGGAGAGGTTGTTGAAGATGAAAGCAATCTTCTCCTGGACGTTCTCTGGAGGCTCTACGATCCATTTGTGTGGTTTGTCCTGATTGTCGGGGTGTTCGGCAAGATTAAGTCTTGGTCATCCTTTGTCCATCTGTACCTGGTGGAAAAATAAATAGCCGTTCAATTTTTAACCTCATGCGCAGATGTACCATTGCAGATTTTTATAAGGTCTTGTTTTTGTTTTGTTTTGTGTTTTTTTTTTTGGCTTTTTGTGATAACTCAGTGGAAAGACAAAAACTGCCTTCAATTCTGTTTTTCTTCCTCTGCATTATCGATTTCTTTGTTAACTTCAAACATTTTGCCAAATCATCCACCACCCCCTGACTACCACTGATGTGTCTAAGCACAGAACCATGACTAAATCATTGCTGGACACAGTTTGCATCTACAGCATCACGTTCATTTTTTTTTGTTTATGCATAGATTCTTTTTAAGCATTAAAAAGGTTAATTTGGCATTTAGGACTGCAATTCTGTTGTCATTCATCCTCAACATGCTTCCGGATGAACATTTTGCTCAGTTTTGTGCGAAACAAGTGTGTTAAAACAAACCACAGCTGAAAATTATGCAGGCGGGATGTTTGGCTTGGGAACAATGAAAAGGAAAGTGCTCCAATCAGGGTCCACAGGTCGAATCATCAGTCACTTGAGGCAGGGGATGACAACGCCAATCACCCCAACATGGGCTTTAACTATCAAAATTAAGAGATGAAGAGCAAAGGAGATGTCTGTTGGGAAGAGCGCACAGCTTAAGAAATACAGCTTTATGTGAGTTTGATAGCAAAGGAAAAAAAACTGATATATTTAAAAAGAAAAGCTGTGTGCATTACTAACCAGGTTAAAGTAGATGAGGAAGTGGAAAAGGAATACCTCCCGTTTAATGATTTGTATCATTATACCAATAAATAATTTTTCTCTGTTGTATATTCTAGTTCCCGGAGTGCGGCTTTTATGGCATTTATGACAAGATTTTGCTGTTCAAGCATGATACGTCCACTAACAACATCCTGCAGCTTGTTAAAGCAACAAGTGACATTCAGGAGGGCGATCTGGTGGAGGTGGTGCTCTCTGGTAAGTAATCTCTTCTCATCTCTTCTCTTCTAATCTTTTATGGCTATCGTGTCCTGGTGTAGTGCAAAATGGTCTAATCAAAATCTAAATGGCCTTCCTTCTTCCTTCCTTTGTTCTTCCTTCTTTGTCTCCTATTACAGATCAGTCCTCATCAGCTTATTTTACTACCGACTCATTGCTTCATTGTTCCTCCACCTGACAGAACTCTGTTTTTCTGTGATCTCTTTTCACACCCTGGTTCCATCTTATCCCACTAATCGTTTTGAGTTTTGTCCAGCTATGGTTGATTTTGATCTTGACACCCACTGTAGCCACATTGTGCCCCTGTTATCTCATTTAGCGGCAGCCACGTTTGAAGATTTCCAGATTCGGCCGCACGCACTCAACGTTCATTCGTACCGGGCCCCGGCCTTCTGTGATCACTGTGGAGAGATGCTGTTTGGACTGGTCAGACAAGGACTCAAGTGTGACGGTGAGAAAAACGGGGAGATGAAGCATGAATTGGAAAATGCGCTTTGATGGTTCTGAGAAAATTCTCTGTGGAATGATTTATAACACTCATGACAATGTGCTCCTTCTCCTCCACTTTGGCTGCTTGATGGATGTCCTGCTCCCTGACTCTTTGACCCATGCTGCCACCTGTAGGATGTGGGCTAAACTACCACAAGCGCTGTGCTTTCAGCATCCCAAACAACTGCAGCGGAGCTCGCAAACGCCGCCTGTCCACCACCTCTCTGAGCAGCAGCCAGTCCCTGCGTCTGTCCACCACAGAGTCGGTGTACAGCGTGGGGACGGCTTCCACCTGCGCCGAAGACACCAGTCTTATTCGCTCTCATACTCAAATGGTACGGCATAACTCCACCAGAAGAATTTTGGAGTTTTTGACACCTCATATTGATACGGTTATTCTTATTTAAAATTGCCTTTGTACTTACCAAATGTAAGTAGTAATGGAAGTTTTTTTGATAACCATCTTAAAAGCTCTAAAACAGCCAGCAGGACCACATTCCTCTGCAGGTGTTTCATAGTCATTGTGATTTACATGAAGTCTTAAAAAAGATTAGCTCCATTAAAAAGAGAGTAATTTAAATTGAAAACAACAAAAGTCTGAAGTGGTGGCAACACTGAATGAAGCATTGTGATAAACATACAAATAAATATCACAATAAAATGCAACTAAGCCTGGCTTTATAAGGTTTAAGGTTATTACTTGTCCAACTGGTAACTTCACTGTTTTTGGTTGACTCACAGGCTTTTATCGTGCCATGCTTTGGCTGCTGCAGGTGGCTGTTTTCAGTAAAGAAACACTTAAAAACTGCAACTAACAGAAAATTGATACACTTTACTTTCTCACATTTTCTGTCAGGGATCAAGGATTAGGGATTATATATCTTTTAAATGGCTCTGTGGATCATGGGTTGCTTGGTGGCCCCTATTCCTTGGTGCATAAAGTAAAGAGACACTTAAACTTTAATAGTTACTTTGCAAGTATAGAGACCAAAAACAGTTGAGTGACATGAAGTGGGCATAACAGAACAGTCAACACAAAACATTTAAATTTCATGTTATGTAAAAACACAACTTTTGGCTAGTCCTTTATATCTGATTGTTTACAAGCTGCTCTTACTCCAATAATTTATTTCTTTTGTTACCTTAGATGGCAAAATGAGTTATCTGAATCCATTCTGATGAAAGCAATTTGAATCTGACTAGATCCCAACTTTGTATCTGCATCATCACCTGACCAAGCTATAATCCTCACAAGTTCAAGTCAACACACATGCAGTGATTTCTGCCACATTAAGTGACTAAATGTCTTGAAGGTTCTCTCACACAATCAACAGTGTCTGGCAGTTTCTTCTTAAGTTTTTTTCAACCATAGTTTTCACAGCAGATGTCAATTCAAAATCTGTTTCCTAGCACCTGCAACATCTTCAAGAAAAACAAAGCTGACAATCTTCTGGATCATCTACAAAAAGACAAGCTGGGAAAATCAACCATGAATCACAAAACAAATAAAAAGAAACAAGAACATGACTGTAGTTATTGATTAAACCCACAAGACAACACAGCAACATTCTGCATGCAGGTTAATGGAAGTGGGGACAAAGTAACAGGCATTTATAGTGATCAGTGACAGTGATTGAGCCATTCGACCAGGCCACTGCAAAGATCAGTGGCAGACCAGAGGACCTCCAGGACCCGTGAAACACACCGCCACCCCAGAGTTGAAACCACAGCCAGCATGCCTCAGAGTCGACCATGCATCTGTCCGGGGGTCGGCAGAGAAGGACCCCAGCCAGAGCGCCAAAGGAGGCCCTCCCTTTGTTCTGTTTTTCAAAAACAAAAGAAAAAACAAATGTTGAAAAAGACTGAAACCAAGTTAGAAAATCCCTAATCAGATTCTAACCCTGATTTCACTGTTGTCTGTGTCAAAGTTTTAAAAAGGTAACAAAAAGATTACAGAGAAAATGTTGGTCTTCATGCTTTTTTTTGTGAAACAGAATGACTACAGAACGCACTACACTGGTATAAACCATTTTTTTATTTTACATGTGTAATACACAAAATGCAGTATAAGAATAAACTCAAACTAAATCACTTTGAGGGAAAATGAATACAATAAAAAGATAATCAACAAAAGACATTTATGCAATGGCTGGTTAGTCACATCTGGGTCTTATAAAGTGTGAGATACAGGTAAAAATGCAGTGATTCCTGTGAATGTGTTTATGTATGTTGGCATTATCAAAAATAATTGAAAACCTATCTCTCCATTACATTCTACATTGAATCAGTAAGTGTACCAGCTGTGGTAAGTATTGCAACTATTCCAGAAACTGTGACTCTAAATAATAGCGTGTCATCACAGAAGTTTGCTGTCTCTTTTTATCCTCTTCTAAGGCGCTGAACACGGTAAAACATTTGATAATCAACGTGACACCCATCATACTGTAGGTACTTATAATCTAATCATCTCTGTTCATCTGAACTCGCTACGTCAGTCTACTCATAACTCCTCCCATCCATCCAAAATAACATGATTACAACAAGATACGCAATAACTTATCTGAAAGAGAAGCAGGTATTCAAAAGTCTCTCCACTGGGTGAAATGGCAATAAAATAAAAACGTAAATATGCAAGGCAAGGCAATGTTATATGTATATATATATAGCACATTTTCAGGGTTAAGACAATTCAAAGTGCTTCGCATAAAACATTAAAAGCATAAATTAGCATAAAAAACACTAAGGAGTTAGAATAAAATCATGAAAACACACCAACACATGTAATTAAGATAGGTTAAAAGATACCGTGCAGATTTCAGTCATAGATGCATGAGAAAAGGAACATTTTAACCTGGACTTAAAAGTTTCTACATTTGGTGAAAGTTTAATCTCTGCTGGCAGTTTGTTCCACTTGTCTGCAGCATAACAGCTAAAAGCTGCTTCTCCATGTTTGGTCTTGACTCTGGCCCGTACCAGCTGACCTGAGTCTTTGGCTATAAGAACTCTGAAATAGCTGAAAGTTGTAATGATACTCCTGTGTATTGGTGGGTTCTCTCTGGGACAGCTTCGTCCCACAGTCCAAAATCATACACGTTAGATTATTTGACGTTCCTGATCTCTTCCTCGGAGTGAGTGTGAGTGGAGGTGTGTCTTTGTGTGCTGGCCCTGTGTGTCCTATTTGTCGCTTATAGCAGCAGGGATAGGCTGTGTAAAATGCAAAGATTGCAGGTCATAATTCTGGGACTTAAGGGCAATTGCAATTCTGCAGGACTGCCATAGAGCGGGTCATCCAATAACCGGAAAGTTTGAGGTTTGAATCTTGCTTCACGCCTGTCAATCTGTTGTATCCTTAGGCAAGACACTTCCCCCTCCTTGCCTGCAGTGTCACCACTGTTGGTGTATGAATATGAATTCAGTGGTGGCTGAAGTGACTGTTTGTTTTCTTGCTCCCTACATTAATAAATAGCAGCTGACTCCAGAGTGATCTGTACATTTACTAAATAGAAAAGCAATGCTTTTAACTAGTTCCTCACTGTGTCCTACAGCTCCACAAATCTGTGTCTCTTAAGATGATCAAAACTAAAAGAAATTCAAAAGATGACAAAAAGGTTGTACTTTTTATCCTTCCTACAAACCAAACTTAGAAACGAATGACAGCGACTCCATTTAAGTTTCTTCCTTGTTAAGTAAACAAGAAAACAAAGCGAGGCTCAACATGACTCAGGTTACCATGGAAACAAACTTTCTCCAGCTCATAAATTCAGTCTTAATGAGCATCTCTCTGGCCCTCATTAGGATCATTAAATAATTCCCAGCTCCACCGAACCATGCAGAGCTGCTGCTTGTGCAACTGTTACAGGGCGCTGAGAGGTAGTGGTCTGCCCTGAAGCCTTCGGGCCAGGGGAGGACGGATGGATGGTTCAAGTGCCAGACAGACAGGTGAGTGTTACCTGGGACAGTTTGCTCCAAAGGTCGTCTCTGGCTGCATTGCTGTACATGTGACTAAGCAGATAATCCTGAAAATAAAGACAGACAGCATGTTAATCCGTAGGCCATGTGACGGGAAAGTAGACATGAACCAGGCCTGAAAAATGACCAAACCA
Organism: Craterocephalus marjoriae; assembly: GCA_037177095.1. Classification (NCBI taxonomy): domain Eukaryota; kingdom Metazoa; phylum Chordata; class Actinopteri; order Atheriniformes; family Atherinidae; genus Craterocephalus; species Craterocephalus marjoriae. The sequence goes on along the minus strand of JBAJHY010000013.1, from coordinate 21,885,939 downwards.
GTTAGATTCAGTACATTTAATACTTCACCAGCTCATATCGGGCTTTATAGGATCTAGGGTTTGCCCGGCATTCAATCACTCGCTGATTCATGAGAGTTTGAGTCTTATTCTGGGTAGATTAGAATAGTACATTCATCCCACTGATAACCAGTTTGGTTTGAGCTATTCATGGCTCTGATTCCTGCATTATTATAGATGTGCTGTTGTTCATGAAAAATCTCAAAGTGGATGTTTAATTTAGTTTGTCTCCATTTTCGTTCTGCTCTCCTGCATTTCCTTTTCAGTCTTTTTCTCTCTGATATCCTGTCAGGTTTTTGGTTGTATTGTTGTTTTTGCAACTCAGGACCATAAACCATGAAACCGCTTTAACTTGCAGCGCCTCCTTCCAGCAAACCAATCAACTGGACTGGAAACATCAGGGCAGCCCAGCAGAACTTTCCAGATAGGAAAAACTGGGACATGTACATGTTTATTCTACAGCTGTTTTGTACATGTCCACACACCGCCACAGAGCAATCTGAGCCCACATGAAAGCGAGGGATACACTTTGGGTTGCAGCTTGCCCAGAGCTTAACCTCAACTGTGCTCTGCATGGGTGGCAGGGATCCTTCAGCAGCAGATAATTAATGCTGTAACTCAGGTTAACACTGTTGCTTACACTGGAGATTGGCTACATACTCTGAGCTGTCTGAGCCAAGCATACACTATGAATTTATACAGAAGCTTACACTGCAGTTTACTATTTCAGCTATCAAAGTTACCAGCAAACCTCCAGTTTGTTTCTATACAAGAAACACAAAACAAAAAAACAACAACAATGGCCTGTCAAACTGAACTGCGCCCTCTTGCTTTGACCGTTTCCTGTTGTTGCATCACTGTGCTTCAGAAATTCTAATTATTTAGGGTATCTGAAGGGAAATCGTCCACTGTGAGCAGCAGCTTTTGTTGAAACAAATGTGTGGCTTTGTGGCTCTTGCTATTTGCTGACAAAGTGCTGCAAGGGAAGTTATGTTGAGAAATGTGAGCGCCACAAAAAGTTCAAACAGCTTGACAGCACAAAGACATCGGTATGCAGTACAACAAATGCCTCCCAGTTACAAATAATGTGATTTTATAAAGAAAAAAAAAAGGAAAAACATGCAAATAATAAAAAAAAAATAATTATTTTTTATAAATTTTTATTTTTAGGGATGAGATGATCCGTTTTGGGTGAGTTCAGTGGGTTCAAGCTGGCTATCGCAACCGGCTGCGGATGGGAACCTAATCAGAAACCTCCCAGTCTCTTCCAAGCAGCACTGCTATAACAATCAAGCGGAGAGGGAGTTTGTCTGGATTTCCTGATACGGGGTTTCTCAGGGAAACAGCTTTTTCTGTGCCATGACATCACCGGCACCAACACAGAGGTGTTTTGATTCAAGGGGACAAGAAAGGAAGGTGGTGGGAAAACCCCTCTGCCTTCACGATAACAACAAAAACTGCCAACCTCCTCACCAAACCACAATGCAAATCAACTATAAACAGTGAAAGAGAGGGTTGGAGGGGTAATGAAACTAGAGGCAGAAACAAAACACAGCAGCAAAACCCTTTAAATGGTAAGAAAAGATGGGACATTCAGTAATTTTGCCACACTCTTGGGGATTTTTTTTTTTCTGTTTCATAGCTCAATCAAGCATTTGGGAGAGATATATTAATAGTTTCCCATCAGTGTAACCTGCTTATTAAGCTGGTTCTCATGTTTATAACAGGCCTGTTCACATTGCCCAAAATCAAAACAAAACAGTTGATTGCCAAACGTAAAGGAAGGTCAAGGGAGAAAGTCCCTGTTCTCTCTCTGTGGGAAGTTTGAAATAATCCCACCACCAACATTCTTTACCCGTGACACTGGTTTGTTTGTGTGACGCCAGTTTAATATGTCACCACTGTCTGTTTCCCACGTGGATAAATGTGTACAGCCCCATGCTAAACAACAACTCCAGTCTCCCCCCGCGGCCCCCCTACTTACCCTCCGTGGGAAGGTGACACGAGCAGTCTTCTTCCCGGTTCAGCACATTCCTCAAAAAAGCACATGGCTTCAACCCCCTCCCCACTGGCACCGGCACACCCACCCCTCTCTCTGACTCAAACAGCATGACAGCATCGTTGGGCGGACGGGTGGCGCTAGCGCTGAGCTGTCGGGGTGGTTTAAAGACAACTTGATCTTACAAATTAGCAGATATGAATCATCTTGGTTTTGGGTCCATCCTCAGAAACAGCCGATCCGACTCGGCCGCAAATTTTCCGCTGCTACATGTCAGACCTTTGGTCTAAGCACAACACGCAGGCTATTGTCAATGACTTACACATTTTTAACTGTAAGTTATTAATGTCAAACAGCACATTATTACTAACTAGTAGCTAATATGTCTGAGAGGAAGAAAGAACATTGCTTGCTTATATATACATTAACTTCATTAGGTGGCTGAAAACTGTCCAAAATATTTACATGCACAGTTAGGTTTAGTTACAGTTGTTGGTTGCCCAGGTCCTTTAAGTGGACTACTGACCTGGTCCCAGCATACAGCATAAAATGGAGATTTATTGATCAAAGTAATTCTGTATTATTCACAGAGCGTTCTGACATGCGTTCCTACTTGAAAGATGACAGGACCTATTAACTAACTGAATTGCACCTTTGAATGTGAAATTTCTAATAAATTCATGTGCCTCGTCATAGCCATCTATATAAAAAACACTTTATTGTCATCATTTGCAAAGATTCTGGTAGTCTGTCATTTAATATTTCACACAATTAACCATTCAGTCATCCAATCCGAGACAATCCGTTCCACACTCCTTACTACGCTAAGTATTCATTAGTACTTCAAATGCAAGTACCTTGTGCTTGGTATGAAAAATCATGATATCAGTGAATCCCTATTAAAAATTAACAGAGATGTGATTTTTGGCAGCTGGTCCAGCACTTTTATAATAAAAGCACCCAATAGTCAAATCTAGGGTCAGTTCATACAATAGATAGTCCCAGAGCAAGCAATAATACAATAAACAAACATCAACTTCACATCCTCTATATACAAGGAGGAATAATTTGTCTCCCAATCACATTGTCTGTGTGTGTTGGTCCACCTTCATCTGATGAAGTACAAATTGTGTTTATATGTATTTTCAAAGTCTGATTTTTATTGGAAAAACAGAATTGTACATTTCGCTAATATGCACTGGATGCATCTGCTTATTTTATCTTAAAGGTGGGACTGTAAAATTTAGGTTTGCAAAAGAGACCAGAAGTTGTTTTGTTTTGGTGGAAATGTCTCTTTGCCTCAGTCATGTGACCCCATAAAAACAGCCCCATTAGCTGAT
>JBAJHY010000013.1:20618885-20629027 GCA_037177095.1 Craterocephalus marjoriae | reverse complement strand
CAGCAAGATAAACCTGTTCTCCTCAAAAGTCAAATAACAGAAGACACAAAAAGAAACACTCACAGCGACATGTAGCAAAAATAGAAGGACTCCTCACACACTTCTCAGTGTGCGCATGCACATGTCGTCTAAAGATGACAGACACACACACATAACTGAGGAGGGGCCTTGGGATCCTCTAAATTATTCAACACTCTCAGAAGTATTTGTTTCTATATACAGTCCCAGTTAAATGTTTGGACACACCTCTTCACTAATTTTGGATGAGGAGGTGTGTCTACACACACCTGACTGGTACCATACACACACATACATCAGCTTATACTTATCATTTCTTAATAATATAGACTTATACATACATTCTTGCGTTATCAAACTCCCTTTGCTAATAGGGAAATCTAACTTTCGCACCCCTGTCCCCATCCCTCCCTCCCTCCCTCCCTCCCCCACCATCGTTCCTCCACATTGCACCTTTCTTCCCACCATTTTCAAACATGTGTCTTCATTTCATCAGACTAAGACTTCTTCTTGCACATAGAGATTCACAGGGTAGGGTAGGGGTGCACACCGGGTAACTCCCATCGTAGCCAAATATCCTGAAACCCATAAACAAAGCGTTTTCTATGAATTTAGTGCGAGCTTGTGCATGACCTCTGATGTATAATATATTTGGATGCCTTTGCTGTTAAACTGTAAACGAACAAGAGCTGTATAGCTACCTACGCCTAATATATAACCCAGCGTGGGCAACCGATGTAAATCTGTGCATTTATTTCCGTGGTGGTCATGTTGTGAACATGGGGGAAATGTTATGATGGTGATGGTGAGAGGGAGGTGATAGTCACATCCATCAAGCTGTCATCACGCTAAGAAGAAAATTGCAGGAAGTAGTTTCCAAGGGAAAATGTTGATGATTTTCATTTTCCATTTGTAGATTGTGGACAGGATGAGGATGCCAGTGAGCCAGGATATCTGCATATGCATTGAACTGTTTACAGAAGTAAGACCGTAATCTGACGAGCTGACTGCTGCTGAAACCTTATAATTGTGAATCCAGACGTCCAGTAATGTTCAAAGTTGAGTTCTGCTGCCCGAGGTAAGTGGGGGAGGGGGTTGGTAGATAATAAAGAAGTGAAGATAACCGTCTATGTATGTGATTATCCATCTTTCTCCCACATGTCCAGGGTTTTATGAAGGCTGCGGTTTTTCTTGAGGGAAAGGCAGCACGGGTTGGTTAATCATCCTGTGTGTGATGAATGTGTGTTACATATGCAAACGGGCCTCATCCTCCGCTATGACACTTCACTGCCAAACACTTCCAGCACCAGCGGGGTGAGCTGCATGCTGTGCTCGGGCTGGAAGGAGAGTGAGCGGTACTGCTTGGAGTGCTCTTCGTTCAGGCTGCGCAGGTCAGCGAGCTTCTGGATCATCTTGGCATAGAGGAGCCGTCCGCCTGGGTGGTTGACCCGGATGTAGGCCTGCAGCGCCTCGGACAAATGGTCCTGGAGCTGCTCGATGCGGGCGTGGTCCTGAACGCCTGGACGGTCTGAAATTAGAAAATCAAGAGGGTGGAGTTGAGGAGATGTTTTTCTTTTTTAGTCAAGTATAAGAGAAGTCACATGGTAAACGAGGAAGGCAAGTGCAGGAAGGATGGATGTGGATGCAGAAACATAACAGAGACCAAATTGCATGATACATGAGGAAATTTTTGTAACAAAACAGGCCCCACTAACCAAATAACTGCAGAATAAAATACACATTATCAGCCATAATTAGTTCATTCTTCTTCATTTGGTGACTGTTGCTAGAACATATTCTTAATATCCTTAAATCTAAATGCTACACTCTCACACCACCATTCCAACAGATACTAGGTTTTAAACAGCTTTTACTCTCATTATTTACAAGTATTTCATTATTTTGCTGCTCGCTAAAAGAAAAGAAACAAAAAGATTTTGGCTGTGGTAGGCACACCCTTTTGGTTCTTCTGTTCTTTTGTTTAAACCTTTCCGTTATCACAACAACCTCCCTGCACTTTGTTTCCCCTAATTCATATATACCGTGTGTTATATGGACTGCCTGGATAAGATAAATAGAAAAAAGAAAAAGAAATAAACACCTAAAATGAACTCAATATGTAAGAAAAAATACAAAGGTTCAACTAACTGAGGCAGCGAGAACCTCGCATGTTAGAAGACACAGCATGTCGTTGTGGTTGGTGTACATGGTGTGCTGCAACTAAAATTAGTTTAAGGACATCTAACCAGCTGTTTAAACCTGGAAAGATAGGTGGTGAACCCTCATCTTCCTGAATCACCTCTTCAAGGTTTGCTAAAATCAAAGAAAATCCCCACTACAACTACCAGGAATCAATAATAATGAAATTAAGATAATGTCCTGGTGTGCCATGGCGCTAAAGCTACAGAAAAGCCCTTATCACTTCAGGTAATTCAGAAAAAATATATGCATTGATTATGTGCGTTAAAATGAGGTCAGCTGACTACTTGACCAGATGCTTCCATCAATTTTTTATTTCCAGCATATTCCATGATGGCAATTTCAGGACCCATCAGGATCAAATTGTGAGAAAGTGGTTCAGGGAACAACAGATGATTGTATGCAGGGCTATGACTTTCCAAACCAAATCTTGTAAATAAATGAAATTCTGAATGGAAATAAATGTTGCATAAGAATTGTAAAACAAAGCTTCTCCAGATGTGTGCTGCAATCGAAGCTGAAGTTGCTCAAACTAAATGCTAAAGTGTGCATAACATTTTGGTATTTGCAGTTTTAGCTGAGCTACTGGAACGACTGTACTTGCAGATGAAGTCATTTTCTGAGAGATGGAAGAACAATTGAGATGAGACATTCAGAGAATCAGTTTTCTTGAAAATGCACAGATTTTTGTTCGACAAGCAAAACCATAGGCACATAGATAATAATCAGCTACTTTCATTTCTCATAGGATAGAAATGTTGCTTGCCTCCATTTATGAGCTTTTTACTAAATCACAACCATGGACAGTCACAGCACTTAATTCTCAGCTTGTACTCTAATTAGGCTTTTATTGTTTACTTGAAATCCAAGGCAAAACTGTTATAGTGGTCAAAGTGGAAAATTAAAAAGAACACAATTAAATAAAAAAATCAATTTCCAAAACTTCTACCTGCAGCTACTTTATTAGTTTATTTGGCTCAATTTGATATTATAATGTGATATAATATCATAAAGTCATCAGAACCAAAAAACAAATCCACTCTATGTTCACTTCTCACTGTGCTCATCTTCCAGGAAAAGCTTTACATGTACTGCTGGCAGCGTCATGTGCACGTTATTATTATGGGGGTGAATCTAGGTCAGAATGGAAACCTACAATTTGACGATAGGTTAGCATCCAGTAAACCAACTCACGACCCAGTTTTTACACTTTCCTGGTAAAAAGAAATCCGACATCATGAAGTCACAAACACCAGCAGTACCTGGAGACAGCAGGCAGATGGCCATGAGCAGCACGTGTTCCTCCTCGTGCAGGTTGAGTTTCTTCAGACCAACTTGGAACTTCACCAGCGGCTCCAGCAGCTCCAGGGTGTGACCCGCTGTGGAGGATGACAAAAACATACTGTTAGCGCTGCAGAGGCAGTTACATTTTCTCGCACTAATCCAGGGAAATATATATCGTGGTTTTCTGATGACTTATGAATGAAAACACAGTTTAGGCAGAGGAGAGCTTCAAAGGATAGTCAGTGCTCTCTCTGTGTATTTACACACTGCGGACAGAGAGCATTACTCCTTGCCTTGCGTGTTAAGAATGAACGAGTACAGTGTGTGTTTGTGGCTGCCTTACCGAGTCCATGAAAATACATGAATTCAAAACCTCACAGTAAAGTGCAAGAGTGGACAGAAAAGCTTTGTGTGATGAGCTTTGAGAGTCTGTTACATAAAACTACAAGAAAAAGGATTAAATCAATGTCATCCACTAAAACAATATTGGATTTTCTAAACTTGAATTTGCTTGTATATTTTTATCAATTAATTACAATCAATTAATTACAAAACTTCCAGACCGCTGAGTACATGAAGTAGGAAGGAAAGAAGGAAGGAAGGAAGGAAGGAAGGAAGGAAGGAAGGAAGGAAGGAAGGAAGGAAGGAAGGAAGGAAGGGGACTTTCTCATGTAAAGTTATACGGAGGAAGCCAAATATGATTGTAAAGCTGCTCTATGTGCCGAGCAGCAGCCCGTCCTGTCTGAGTAATTCCACTGTGACGTCTGTGTATGACAGCCAAATGCAACCAACCCTTTGTAACATCATTGATGCAGTATTTAAAGTCGGGTCCCCCACAGCTCCAGGACATGTCCTCCAGACTGAACGACTGGTTTGAGCGCAGCATGATGATTTCAATGGCACTCGACTTCAACAAAGCAATCTGGTCCTCTGCTGTCAGCTCTCTGTAAAACACACAGTGGCATACCCAGAATGAATTAAAGCATAAATGTGTTTAGCCCGTGCGAGCACCATCAGTCAGTGTGTTTGTGTTGCAGCCAGAACCACTGTTCATTTAACTTCTCGAAAAAACCATACACGCATGCTTGTTTTACTTTAGTGAGTCAAATGTTAAAGTCATTGCACTGAGCAATTTATGTAATCATTAAAATGCTTCTTCACCGGGAAGCACATAAAAACCCATTTTTTAATTGTAAAATACACAGACTATGACCCAATTAATAGTTCTTTATCTGCTTATGCTTCCCCTTTAGATTGATTAATTTATTAGAAATGAAATGACATTTCATGTAGTTTATTTTAAAATAATTCTTACATCTAAAACCTGGAACTTTCCACATGAACAACACACTTTTATAACTTCTGATGTTTCATCTAAAGTTTTTAAATTATAGATAATTTACAACACAACCCATTAAAAAAACAAGCAAAAAGCAGACATACATCACTCTGATAATGATATTCATAATAACCTATTCTAACTCATTATCATATAAGTTGTGATATGCCTAAAACCTGTGTGACACTCATCATTTAACCACAGAAGATTCCATTCATCAACAAAGAAATCAATGAGCAAACAAACAGCACACAGAGACACACAAGTTTAAAGGTAAATAGCTGAAGTTAATGAGAAAAAAAAAACAGAGCTGTGTTGTCATTATGGATGTTGGTCGTCAATTCAGTTTGCCAGCTCTCGTGGTCAGGCTTTTAGGGCTGGAGAAAATCTGTCATTGTTTTCCTTCCTGTATTGGCTGCACAGGCAGTGACCCCATCACTTTCACGCCTGATAACCAGGCTCGTAGCCAGAAAGTTGGCCAAACCCAGCAGCCTGACCCCGTCCTGACTTCATCGGCCATAGAAAGTAGAGAGAGTGGGGGAAAGAAAGACATCCTTGGCAACACATATTAGAAAGCCTATTAAGCGGTTTTGGATTAAAGCCAGATAATAATAGCAGTGAGCTTTAACTTTTCCCGCAGCCTGTGTTCTGCAGACTGTGATGGGTTATGAATTATGTACTGTGTGAACCTTCTTATTATTGTGATCATGTTGCATGAAGCCTGGAATAATGGCTGCAGTGTTCAAAACACAGCAGCAGTCTAAGGCTTTGATTTACTGTCCAGCCATCCAGCTGCTGGAGTAAACTTGTTCTTTTTGTTGCTTAGCTCACAGCTATGTTCACGCAAACAGTCCAAGTTGTCCTCGTAGATAAATTCTTACACACGCTAGTGTGATTAAATGGGCTAAAATCTTATTTCTTACATAGAATGTAAAAAATACAACAAGGAAAGCAGCTACACCTTGAAAACAAAGGCATATGTGACAGATTTGGGTGGGGGCTTGGCACGAGCTCCTCATTATCTCGGAGCATTATTTAAAGCACTGCTGTGTTTATTAGCAGCTCGCTATACACAGCCATGTCGGGTTGGATGGTGTTCCTGCACTGTGTCCACGGCCAGGCTGGAGCACCACATTTTGGACCCCCAAGGGAGTGTGGAGGTCATTTCTCCTGGCAGACAGGATAGGTGTATGTTCAGAGACACAGTCTGCTTGCCTGCATGCCTGCCTGCCTGGAGGGCCCTGCTGTACCGGTAAACACTGCAGAGTTATGGGGTTCTCTCACATGCTGAGGGCAAGTCCCGGTCAGCTGGGATCTGTTTATGCAAGTTGGAGTGGGTGGTGTGCATGTGTTAATGTGTGTAGATACTTATGCGTGTGTGTGTGTTTATGAATGGTGTGTGTGTGTGTGTAGAAGGGTAATACTGTGGTAGAGGGATTGCAGAGAGCAAACAATGCTTATTTGCACGTGGCATGCTTTTTCATCTTTGTGTCATTGTGTGTGTGTGTGTTTGTGTGTGCGTGGTGTGTTTGTTGGGCCACGTGTTAGCATCTGGTACAATATAACCGTGGCTCCAGTAGAACTGTCTCCAGATGTGTTTGTGTGTTTTGGCCCTATTGTGTGTTTAACTCTGGAGCCACCGGCCTGTATGGAAGTCATTTTGCTTTTCATGTGAGCATTTTGCATATGCAGAAGCTTTTGTTTTGCTGGAACATGTCTGCTGTCTTTTTGTCTGAAGAATTACATTTCTTTGCTCACATGTGTGTGTGCGTCGTGCTCCCCTGTACAAATTTAAATTTCCTGTGTGTGTGCAGCTGCTGCCCAGTCAGAGGCCGACCAGATGGACAAAATTATGACCATGATCAGACTTTTATAGAGTTACAGTCTTTAATGAGGGACATTCGGGTTAATTCGCATGCTGCTTACAAAGTCTGCATCAGACCACATAATTAACACATCAGCTGCAACTGACTCATAAATATACATCAACATCTTTCAAGAGTGGAGTGTAATGCGCAGCTGTCAGCAGCATTATTAGGCATCTTGGTGTGATGACAGAAACGGATGTGACTTTTTTCTTCACTGTCCCTTTTTTTTCTCTTCTTTCTCTCATCAGCTGGTGGGGAGGCAAAGTGAATTGGAGTTATTTTAGTGGAGTAAGACCATGTGGCTTCTCTTATCATCTCTGACCCTGCTGGCTCTCAGCTTTGGATCATGTGACACGGTGACATCGCACCAAGGTAAGTTGATATGTAGCTCTGAAAAAAGAAAGGAACTGGTTATCACGTGAAGCACGGTACAGTGCATTTTGTTTGTAACCCCGGTTTAACTCAAGGTGAAGATATTCTAACTGTACTTTGAAGAGATGTACCAAAGAGTAAGATAAATAACCCATCAATGCTTGATTTATTTCAAGACTTTACTGAATGGCATCTGAGAAAAATGATTTCTTTGTGGAATTGACTCACTCTAAAATAACCCCTATTGTCCACATTTCTCTTCTTTGCTCCTGAAAATCTGACCAAAAACACAACTGTTGGTAGGGACCACTCTCTGTTACTGCATCATCCCAAGCTCTTTCAGCAGAGCAACACTTGGGGTCGCCAATCACATTAGCAAGAAGCAAAACAGCAGAGCCAATCATATTTCCTGAAATGGGTTATAAGTCACATCCACTTCATAAGGCATATACTTTTCCAGAAAGTAAAAGTCTTCCCCAGTGTGACAAATACGACCCCAAAAGAACTGCTTAAGAAGGCAATGGTGGTCATGTAGTCCTTCTGCTGGCCATTTGGATAAATAAATGTAGAAAAGTGCTCCGTTAGTAGCTTGATTGGAGTTCTGTTAAATAAAATAAGGATAATCAAAGTAAATGAAAATCTTTAAGCTATGGAGGTCTGGATTCTGAATCATACTCTAGTTAAGTAGAAAGATCAGATCACAGGCCGACACAAGTTTTGTGGAAATTCCTCCAGACGATTCAAATGAGGTTCAGCAGTGTGTGCAGCCTCCAGATGCCTGTATGTACTCCCTACAACATCTGGGCATGCTCCTGATGAGATGATGGATCTTCTTCTGAGGAATCTCCTCCCAGACCTGGATCAGAGCATCAGTCAACCCCTGGGCAGTCTGTAGACACTCCTTTGGATGGAACAGGACATGATGTTCCAGAGGGTCATGGCCAAAATACTAATGAAACCAGAAGAATCAGGAAAACAGAGGAATGCTCCTTTATAGCTGTTGTTCTTTCATTTCTAACTGTTTCTGTTCCATTTGTACAAAAGCAGGTGAAATTGATTCAAAATCAGAATTACTTGCTTATGGGACGGATTGATATGCTGGTGTGACTGACCTGGAGTTACACAGTGATTGTGTTCCCTTTATTTTTTGAGTAGTAAATTTAAGATCTGAACACCCTTAATCTTTTAGGCAATCTACTTGTATGACCATTATATGGTTTCCAAAGAAAATTACTTCTAACCCCCGCAGCTACCTGGGGTGGGTTGCTTAATCCATCACAATTCTGTTGCAGCACTCTGTCAGCACTGTCATCACCCAGATCAGTTCAGCCAGGTCTGTTTGGAGGTGAAGGAGGTGGTAGAGTCGGCTGCCTGCACAAACAGATGCAAGTTACGCCATTATCAGGAACAATCACATCACCAGAAGCTGAAATGTTCAGAGAAGCTCACACAAATCGCAGCATAACAAATATCATTTAGCAGTGATGGAAACGCCACATTCCTACTGCAAACGATTCACTGTTTTACTGTCTCATAGTTTGTATTTTGGGATTAATCACATCTTTAAACATCCTCTTTGTGAGGAGCTCTGCGTCTTCCCTTTTAGAATTTCTTGTACGTTAAAGAGAGCTCTGCCTGGTGTTCACTGAAGGTAAAATACCCATTATTCATGGGTTACTGATACAAACCCACTTATAAATCGAAAGCAAAACCATCTCCAAGTGAAAACGTGGAACCTTGACAGATATTTTTGGGGGGTATTCTAATCAAAATTATGTTTGATAATCTGCCTCTGCCTTTGTTTTTACATTTCTGTGCAGTTCAGCTGCATCATATGCATCAGTCACTAAACCTCTGCACTTAATTCAGTTGTTGAAAAGAATAAAATTAATTCATATAATATCAGACTACTGCAGCTCCTTCTAACATAATTTCCAACAGTTGAAACAGAAAAAAAACAAGCAATCTCTCCGACATGCAACAGACATATAAGATGAGCTTTTCTGTTTTTACAACAATATCCAACATTAAAGACACATGAGAAAAATATGTGGATATATACATTAACTTACATTATCAATATCTCTGTTTTTTTATTAACAAAATGTACATTGCAGTGGAGGAAGTAAAAGTCCACTTTCCGACCAAGTTGTCAACATCACACGCTTCAGTCACATTACAGTTTGTCTTGTTTGGCTTTAAGAGTTTTTAGCAAAGATCTGACTGACAAAGTACAAATTGCCTCGTCTGTACAAGTTCAAATGTTTCCACAAGTACGCAACATGAGACAGTGGTTCCCCCTCACTGATGGCTTATCACATTATTTTGATGTTGCCTATTAAACCGTGTATTTAAGAGCTCTGACATTTGTGTTGTCCATGTCAGAATTCCTGTGTTTCTGTTATTCAGCCTATATTTAGTTCAATGCAAGTATACTAATTAACTGAGAAGTTCTTTGTTGGACAAGGGACATTGTTACAGCAATATATGTTACTGGCAAGTTGAGCCATAATACAGCTACCATATGACAGTTGTGTTAGTAGACATATATCAACAAGGCAGACAGACAGACTTGTAACCATCTGTTCTAAGATAATAAGAAGCATATTAGCAATTAATGAGTTTCACAGAGACAAAAAATTCTCAACATGGCCGGCCCATAATCCTCATTTTCTTTTTGACCCGGAAGTGATCCATCATGCTTGTCATGACAGTGTTGTGTCTCTGATCTCCCTCTGATGAACAATCACTTGCCCTGGGTTCAGGAAGGTCAGGGGTTCAGACAATGGATCCCTTGGAGGAGGACAGGTGGATGGACTGTATGCGAATGGCCAGGGTTTTCTCCAGAGCTTGCAGGATGTCAGAGCCAGGGCTTTCAGGTGGTGCGTCGTACAGCAGCTGCTTGAACGGCTCCAACTCAATCAGGATTACCATGTTCTTCAGGAAGTAGCCCTCTATGTAAGACGCAAGGTCTGTAGCATCAAGAAACTGGGAGGAAATTGGAAGAAGTGATAGGATATTCGGATTTGCTCATTTTAACCTCATTCTATTCAAAATTTAAT
>JBAJHY010000013.1:19823508-19834410 GCA_037177095.1 Craterocephalus marjoriae | reverse complement strand
ATAATAATAATTATAATAAAAATAATATTAATGAGTTGGAGTCCAAAGTCTGAACATCAGAGCTCTGAGCGTCCTGCTGCTTCTTGCTCCCAGTGACAGAAAACCTGAATGAACGTAGATCATCCAGCAGACAGACGTCCATCATGTCCTAGATGTGATCATTAATATTATTTTTATTATAATTATTATTATACCGGGATCAGAACTGCAGTGGTTCCCAGACTTGGGGTCGGGACCCACATGTGGGTCGCAAGATCATTTCAGGGGGGTCGTCAGATAATTGTGAAAAATATAAAACCTATATTTATTAAATAAATGTGGAATTTTTTTCATGGCTGTCAAAATTAAACCATTAACAAAGAGATGAATCTAAATCTAACACCTTAATTCTACACATTAATGTATAAATCCACATTAACCTTACTTTTTCATGAAGACTGTTTTCAGGCCTAGTGTCCTGCAAGACAACCCATCTGATATATAATAAATAATTGAAGGGGGGGTCACGAACAACAATATATTTAATCTTGGGGGTCGTGGCTCAAAAGGTTTGGGGAAACAGTGCCTTAGATAAACTAAAGAGCCATTCAAATTAGGGGTGTGAATCTTGCTGCAACTCCAGATTCAATTTGATTCCGATTCTTGGGGTAATGATTCGATTCTGTATTGATTCTCGATTCAAACTGATCTTAATTCACATTCAATCCTCTTTTAGTAAGAAAACGTACTGATTAACTCTGTTCTACAAGCCAGAAACAGCTCTGAAGAATTGTTTCATTAGTTGAAAGAAAACTGGTAATTTTTTCTATTAAAAAACGGTTTAAACATAGCTTACCTGGCTGAGTTTAACATGTATTAGTAGCAGCTTTGAAAGTAGTCAAACTAATATTTTTTAGCCTTTTAAAAAATCGATTCTTGGAAATTTTGATGAACAAGAATGAACAAGAATCTTGATTTTGATTAAAAACGATTTTTTTCACCATCCCTAATTCAAGAGTTTGGACACACTATCCCATCTCCTCACAAAGTGTTTCCATCATCATATAAGAACACAGCTGAACAAAACCATGCACAGATCTGCGAGCAATTTTTGTTTGGGAGCTGCCCCTCGTGAATACAGTATGTCGTGTTTCACAAAGAGCATCGTGATACAGTACACTGGTCACAGTGTACCAGGGCACTCGCGTACCAAGCACGACCCAACCGAACCACCATCTGCACCCTGGCAGTCTACCCGGCAGCGTGACTCACAAAGCAGAGCCCCAGTGAGTTGTCAGAACTGCCTGCACTGAACAAACACGCCGACATCCACATTCAGAAAAGACTGCGCAGCCACTGAGAAATCTCTCTGGTGCCGCTACACTGTAAGGATAATGAGCAAGATAAAACACAGCACATCAATTAACCCGTTAACACTTTTTTCGCGGGACTCCCATCAACCGCTACGCCCGAGCCATTTTTGGGACTTCTGGAAAAAAAACAATCTACGTTTGGAAATACAACTGAGTTTTAAATTTAGACTCACTTAAAATTGCTTGTCAACAGTCTGGGCTTGAGGGGGAGCAAGGAGAGGGAGTGTGTTTGTTTGAGAAATAGAAAGAAATGAGGGGAGAGAGAGCGGAGCGGCAAGGTTGGTGCTAGAGGTGAATAATGAATTGTCTGCTGAAGCCGCTTCCCAGTCAGTCATGACGGTAACTGATTTTTATCTGTGGGGGGAGATTTAAAGAACACATAGGAAAGGATGGGGGAAAGGAAAAGGCACGGGGAACATGTAGAGGGGGAGTTTTGAGGGGCATCCATGGACTGTACTTCCTTTCTTGCATTTGTAAGCACGTCTAAACGTGTGTCAACACACACACGGATGTATTGTCATGCAAGGTGAATCGGAACGGGCTGGAAGAGGGTGTCTTACAAAGTGAGCCAAGATGCTGGGCGAAGCTAAACGATTTCTTCACATTTCCATAACGAAAGGACAAGATAAGGTCTTTCCATAAACATATCAGCCACTTCCATCTCCCTTTGCACCTGGCAAAGCATGCGTAAGTTCCCGGGCCTGTGTGAATGTCACAACGGGGCCATCATTCACGCTATATCTTCCGCAAATCAATAAGTGTCTGACTGTGACATTTACCCACGTGCAGAAGGAGGCGCGTGTGTGTACACATCTTTGTATGTGTGTCACCTACGTCTTTGTTGCGTCCGATTTGTAGCGATGAATGATGAAGTGAGTGAGCGTCCGTGTGATGGGATTCATTGGCAGGCAGAAGAATTTTGAGGGTGGAGGGGGGATACAAGACGGTGCATGCATGTACGGGCATGCCACAGCCCATATGGTGACAACAGCATTTATGAATCTGAGTATCGCCCTCCCTCCCAACACACACACACAGGAAACATCACCACAACCAGTACGATCACTATCCCTTCCCAGCTGTCCTTTCGGCTACATGGTGAGGGGCTTTTGGCAGCATAACGGGGCTCCTTTCAGCTCATCAGTTTCACCAGTGCACATTTCTTCTCATTTAGCCGTATGAGAAGGGAAGGTCGGCCTGCTTTAACTGAGTCGATATTAATTCTTACAGTATCTGTCCGGCTTAAATTGATTCGGTGACATAGTGATGTTACAAATTATGCCTCTGTAAGTAACCTGCAACCACGTGTTGGCATGAGAGGGGACTGAAAGAGGACAGAGAACCCTGGGATAAGAACATGGGAAGTTTTTGACAAAGAGGGGCGTTCTCGTGTGTGTTTTGGACTTTGCCTTGTGAAAAGTCAATAACCTCCTTCCAGAGAAAAAGAGAGATCCAAGAAAAAATGGGTGGACATGGAATGACAACCAGGGCTAAAGAGAATTCACGGGGCAAATTCCTTTGAAACGCTGCTTAAACAGCACTTCAACCCACATAAGCCGGCATCTTAAAAGTACCATGGCTGTAATTAAAGACCGAATTTAGTTACCTATTATAATCTGCGAGTGATTATGAGGTACAGGCCTTGCATAAGTAATAGCCCGCTTTGTAGCGTTGAGAATATTTCACCTTTCACACAGTTTTAGCTGGCAAAGCACTGAGATATAGACCTGTATAAGTCTCTGGGAGTGAGGGGAATGAATAAGTCTGTGTTGGACTGTGGTGCTGAACACCTCTGAGCTGGGTAGCATTTAAAAAGCAGTGGCACATTTTGCTGGAGGTAATTATAAAAGCTGGCAGCTGTTGGATCTGACAGTTGCATTTATGTGGACTGGCTTGAGCATCAGATCAATACTTTTTTTTTTCCAAATGTGTCCCTTTAAATGAGGACTTAACACTTGTGCTGATTGCTTCTTAGATCTTTAATATAAGAGAACCCAGCCTTTAAACCATGATATTGATATATATATATATATGTATACTGTACAATATATTACACCAAATGAAGTCTTCCCAGAGGTCTTTCACACAAAGTCTACCCTCAAAAATCCCGTCAGTACCTTAGGAGTTATCATTACTTTAAATGGAAAGGTAAGAAGAGATTTTTTCAGAGGAAGGAAATGATGTCAAAGATTGGAGTTTCCAAACCAAAAGATAACTTTTCAGCCACCAAAGGCTTTTAATCGGCATTTAACATTTCAAAGCAAATGCCAAGGCTTGAGAAAGGAGATAGGAAGCAGACTTAGAAGCCTGCATACAGACTGAAGGAGGGGCTGTGACTTTGGCTATCCTGATGTCCCTACTTTGACAGCAGATAAGGCTATCATCAGAGGTTTGGTGTGTGCCATTTTGGATTTGGCTTTTGCTTCAAAAAGGGCATTTATTACAAAAACTAAGGTTTTTTTAACCAGGTAACTTCTCTTCTAAAGAAGGCAGTGATACCTTGAATTAAAACAAATGTACTATCAAGAAGTGATCTATTCATTTAGGAAAACAGAAGCAGTTAGGTGAAGAGAGTAAAAACACGTGCTTGAGATGAACAAACGTACAGTTATTGAGGAAGAGCAGCACGGCGAAGCCCAGGGTCGACGTGGCCAGCAGGATCAGACAGATGTTGCAGGGGATCATGAAGTAGCGCACCACCAGCGACACTTTGTGCTGGTACCTGCGCTCCCGCTCCGGCGCCGGTGGGGAGGGATAGTGGCACCCGCTCATGCTCCACTCCAGTGACCCCCTCCCCTCCAGCGTGGAGGAGATGACGGGACGAGGAGCGCGCCGAGGGGTGCCCAGAGACCCGTTGGAAAAAATGATGGCGGTGGGGGGGGGTGACAGCTGACGATGGAGATAAAAACAACCAAACAAAAGGTAAAAGAAGATGAGTGAGGGCGGCTCTCTCAGCTGCGGTTCCAGCTGTGCACCGCGGCGGGGACCCGGTGACTTTTTCTGTCGGAAAATCGCAGCAGAAAGCTTTTAACGGTTTGCCAGCAGCACATTTTTAGAGATAATCACATCCATCTGGGAGAAAAGGGCAGGCAACGGGACAGGGACGCCGGACTCCTAAAGCCCCCCACCTGTCCGCGCCGTCTCCATTCCGCTTCGCCTGCTGGGAAACAAACTAATGGGAATCTAATGTGCAACTATGTGTGTGCGCTACGAGGTGGTATATACTTACATGTGTGGATTTAAGTGGGTGGTGATAATGTGTTTGATGATGCGTGTTAGGGCGCTTTTGGCATGTATGTGTGTGAAATGCACCAACGCTGTGTGTGTGTAATGTGGGTGTTTTTTGGATTGTCACATATCCACAAGAAAACCTTCCACAGCAGACGGACAGTAAATCCACACAAGGAATCCGCTCTGTTTCCTCCCAGTGACCCTGACGTAATTAGTTGAATGTGTAAGAGGTCAGGGGGACGCCGGCTCCTGGAGCACCCCGAGCTTCTCGCGTCAAAAGCCTCCCAGACTCGGCCGAGGTCCAGTGTTCAGAAAAAAAAAAAGGTATCAGAAGTATTTGTTGAAGAAGTGCCGGCTTCCCCGTGGCTTTTCCTCTGCTCAGCTGTAATTATTCCCAGCGCTTCTCCTTAAGATGAAAACAATTGTTTGTATCCGAAGGACTATCTTCTTTGGCTTCTAATTAAAATCCTTCCAAACTTGACATTTTGGTTGCAGCAGCTCGTATCTGCTGAAGCGTGATTAGAAGGATGGCTGGAAAGCAGCCCAACGCCTCTCTGTAGAGCACATGCTCCCAGGATCGCCGAGACGGTTTGGTTTTCCTGCCAGTCTCTCCTGCTTATCTGTCACTCATCCGCGGTTCAATACCCTTTATTCCCAGCCGGTGTCATGGATGGGGGTAACAGATGCCCCCCCACCCACTAAGCCTACTGGTACGCCGGGGGGGCCAAAAGCAGGTCAAAGGAAGTAGCAAAGACGGGGCAAAAAGTTTGTGGTAAACAACCCGACTCTACCTGTCAGTCCACAGCTAACTTCTCCCAGGGCGGCTACAGAGGTGCTGCGAAAACTCAAAGAAAGAAGAGGAGAAACAACTCCGTGAGATCTGAAATCAACACAGATGCTGGAGGCAAAGATTTGTTCAGCTTTAGTCCCTTTTATCAAAAGCACGCAAAAAAAAAAAACATTCCCACGAAATAAAGCCTGCCTCTCAGAGGAATGAAGGTGATTTACTTCTGTTTGCCTTCTCAGAAAAGAGCTTCCTCTCCTCTTTCTGTCATTCTCCTATTTGCATCCAGCAAGCACCCAGTCCCTTTTTCACACTTGGATGTCTTGGTCCAGAGGTGGTCCCGGCGTCCTGCTCACAAGGATTTCAGCTCCTGTGTTTTCCCGCTCTGTGTCGATCCGACGTTCAGCGGCTGCCAAAACAACAAATTAGGCTGCGGTGTATTCATGGCGCGCTTAATCCTCCCGGCAGCAGGTAGCGGTCCCGCTGTCAGCGCACTCAGCCGGCTGAGGCAGAGATGAGGGAGTCAATGGGAGAAGTCAGCGGACAGACAGAAGAGGGAGGCGAGGAGTGTTGGCCAAGAGAAAAGCAGATCCTGACACACTTTGGTCCACCTTTTTTTTTCTCTTCTTCTTTTGGAGAAATCTGCAGTGGCATATCACTGGTTGCCCAAACACTCTCCTCCGGAGGAGCACTTCTCGCTCAGTCCTCAGTCAGCGGAAAGGATGAGCGCATGACGAGAGAGCGAGAAAGAGAGTGCAGAGAGAGAGAGAGAGAGAGAGAGCTAGGCGTGGGGGGCGGTGGTGGATGAGGGGCCGTCTTAAACAAAGGCAGAGGGGAGGAGGGGTTGGAGTTGAGTGAAGGAATAAGAGGAAAAAAAAGGAAAACAAGCAAGAATAAAGGCTTTGGGGAGTAGTACTCGAGTCCTGTCAAAGTAGGGAGGGGGTGCAGCAACAGTGTAGCAGCTACACAAAAGAGGGTCACAGACTTGGGAGATGTCAAGCAACTCCTCCATTTGTTTATAGCCTAATCAAAAGAAAGTCTCTTCCACAAGAGCTGGAGAATTTCCACAAAGATTTAATGAGGCAAAAGAGACAAAAACATAAGTCTGCAAAGGATGAGCGGTTGGGGTGGTGAGGGGGGGGAAGCAAACTTAAACACATTAAAGTCACTCATGTATTGAGAATCCAAACAACCTTAGCCCACTTGTTTATGACCGATACGGGCAAGGAAGCCTGAGAAACTCCCCATGCCTTCAACGCTAACAAGACTATATTTAATCAATTAACATTTCCAGCTTCTTCTTTTTTTTTTTAGACTCATTCAATCTTGAATAGTTTTTTTTGTTGTTGTTGTTTTGTTTTGTTTTGTTTTCTTTCTGTAAATAACACGGCAAAAACATGAATAATGAGCCGGCTTGGCACATGATCTGAGGATGAAACATTTGCATGTATTCCACAGGAGGTGATTTATTTTTTGTTTTTGTTTTTTTTTATTTCTCAATTCAAAAGCAATGGCTTATTGTTTTCTATAATGTTCTAATGAGGTCAGGGAAAGATGGGCGGCTGTAGTTCAGGTGGATAGAGCAGTCGTCTACTAAACAGGAGGCTGGCAGTTTGACTCGCCTGACTACATGTCAAAGTGTCCTTGGGGAAGATACTGAACCCTAACTTGCCTCCTGATGTGCCTATCCTTTACGACTGTGATTAGTCATAGTAGTCATTAACCCTTAATGGTCCATATTAAGTCTGATCCCACTTTTACTTTAAGCTGATGATCTTCGTTCCTGGCCACACTGCGAACCTCTTTATCCACTTTGGCTCGGCATGCGGAATACAAGCGAGGCAACTCGACTTGACTTAAGTATTTGCGATTCGGCATGACATACCTCAGGTCCAGGACTTTGACGAGGTCTCGGAAGCTTTCCTTCTCAACAATGTATACGGGAGCCATGCCTTTACAAACGTAGGACGAGATTGCGCTCGTGATTTGTTTGTGCCGTTGGGAAGTCTTCTCATATGGCATGCCTCGTGCTAACGACTCATTTCTCTTTTTTTTTTTTTTAAAACTTTGTGCATAAATAATAAACATGAAACTCGAGTCTAAATGTTATGTTAAAAGTTTTACTTTCCTGCATCACAACTGTTTAGATGTAGTTCTTTGCTTTGCCTTATTTAGCCTGGAGATATTGAAAATATGGTACCAAATTTGACACTAATAATTCCAGATTCAGATCAGTCAGAATAATTAGTAATATTAAAAATCATTATAGGGGTGTCATTTCATTCCAGCTAAAAAAATAAAATCATAATCAAAAGCCTGCTATTAATAATTTAGTTATCAGTTTTTTATTAAACTTGCTGAATGGTCTCTTTTTAACTGGAACCACCCACTTGATTTTAGCTGTACAATACTAGTAAAATATGCAATATCCATTTTCATGTAGACTTTTTTTTCAAAAATTCCTCTTCAGGCTGGATCAGATGCACCTTTACAGAGTTCAGATCAAGCCAGCATCATGGAACTTGTCAATCAAAGCAAATGAAGTGAGATCTTTACTCAGCTGATGCAAAACACCAGCCTACTGTGATCACATAGCAATGCAGGATTAAACTACCACTATTGCCATATTTGTATAAAACGAGGAAGAACACTGGCAGCTTAATAAGAACTTTTGTGAGGATCTCACTTGAACACTTATCACCAGAGTTGGGTATGAGGGCTTACCAGAGGCTGTACTTCCTGAGGAGGATGTGAAAGTTTAGTATGTATATTAAAATCCGCAGATACCTCAACAGCTGTACTGCTGACAGCACACTGATCACAAGGACTCCAGTACCCTCTCTACAGAGCACCTCCCAGTTCACAGCAGAGCTGCCTCCATCCTCAGGCCCCCCAAACACTCCAGCATGGATATTTCACACATTCATCAGACTCCAGAGCATCTCTTCTGAGCATAAATTACCTGAAATATCTCAGGGATAAACTGCCCTGCTCCGTTAAGATTTCTAATTTTCTCATAGCACAGACAGCTGTTGTTGCACATTCATATTTTTGCATAAATGTATTATTACACAAAACAATAAGATTTTGCTGTTACGATAATAGTTCATGGACATAATAAATGTCAGACTGACTCTTTTTAAGATAAAAGGAGAAGATTAAATATGCTCACCACCCAGCTGAGAGAACAGCTGTTCTCCTGGCTCCTCCAACACAGTCAGCCGTCTGCTCAACTCTCTCACCGTCTGGGTTTCAGACATTTTCACACAGCAGCAACTTGTTCTCCACAAATTCAGTCATCTAAACATCCATCAAACTGACGCCCTGACTCGACGTGTTGATGACTTTCTGCGTCTCTTACTAGCATGCTAGGCTAACGGTGATAGCTCTGCAGACGATTACTAAACTACAGACTCCATAAACACTGAGCACTGAGGTGCTACAGTATGAGGAGCAAGATACGCGGTTTCTATCACACAAGCGGTAAAACACAACGAAATAAAGATGTTGGGTTGTGTTCTCATAGCTGCAGCTGCAACAATAAATTAACTTGTTGTGGTCAGAGATGGTCTGATCAGCCTTCAGTGTAAGAGCTGCGTTACTCATTTGTATCTGCTTGCTGTGGGTCCACATACATTAAAACCGCCGTATTTGTGCCACCATTTTTACTATGGTGTCACTGAGTGGACAAAACTGTGCAATTAGAAACGTCTGCGCTTTAAAATTGCACCATTGTTTGAAAGGTGGAAGAGCACCATTCGGCAGATAAATCATTTCAAGCATATTTTTCCTGCTTTGCAAAGAATAAAGCATTTAAAAATAACCAGCCTTCAAGACATATATGAATCAATAAATTCTACTGTCTGTATGAGGTGGTGGTTTTGCGTACCACATATTTAGTGTATGATCAGGTCTACGTGTGTGAATCTCCCCGTATGTGAGGGGGTAGTTGGACAGCAGCATCTACATGCACACTGTGTACGAATGTATGTGGGTTTTTGAGACAGAGGGTGGACAACCGGATGGATGACAGAGAGAGACAGAGGCTGAAAGTCGATAAATCAAACCCAACACTGGGCGGAGTGAAAGAAAAGGGGGATAAAATGGATGGAGAGAGGCAACCATCAAGATGGAGATGCAAGAGCATATTGCAGATAGAGAGGGAGCATTTAAGAAGTGAGGGATGGGTAAGTGTGACTCTATTTTAACACACCACTTAGCCTAAAATCAGAGAGGTGCTTAAACTTTGATCCAGCTCAGTAATATAACCAGCAAAGGGGAGTGATGAATATTGAATCGACTGCGGCACTTAAGGATGGAGCGTACTACTCACAGCAGGCGAAGGGACTTCAGCCCATCAAAGGCATGAACCGGGATGCAGCGAATCTGGTTATAGCTCAGGATGCTGAAAGAAAAAGGATGCAAACAACCTTAATAACAGAGCGACAAATTCACAAAGAGAGACAGAAAGGCTGGCAAAGCAGAATTGGTTTACGGATCTGTAGATTCTGTAAGTTAGATACAGGAAAATTAAAGAGAACAGTTTAGAGAAAAAAACCTTAGAATGAACTAAACATAAAGTTCACCAATGTGTGACAGGCAGAGTAACAGGTTTAAAGACCATTACAACTAAAGTATGTTCTCACCATTACACTAATAATTAGTCATGATAGATGCCAATTGTTTTAACATTTTAAGTTGACCCCTTCATATTTGATGTAAAAGGATTTTATAAAATAGTCGCACTGGTTAACAGCATGATGGTCAATAAAATAAGAGGCCTAAGAAGCCTTTAATCTCTTCAGGTTTAAAATTGTGTGAAAATTCCCTAAATGAGCCTTTCAGGTCAGTAAAAAAGTAGTGGAAAATATCAGATGTGGAAAATCAAACACGTATCTCTGCCTCTAGCTTCAATTCTCAGCAGAGCGGATTCAGGCAAGGCATTGAACAGAAAAACATTCCAGTGATGCTATCTCTGGGCTGACAGAAAACTGTGGTTGCTTCCTGCAGCAGGCAGGCGTAAACCAGGACAGCTATGAAATATGAAACAGAGCGTTACTGGAAAAGAACAAATGCGCTCAGTCATTTTGTCCTGACATGCAAAACCCAGTAATCCAGAACTGTGTAATATGCTGTGTGAGTTTAAAGGGTAAAGAAAGAAAAACATGAACTAAAACCAGTTAAAAAACAAAGAAAATCATGAAGGAATTGTAAAGAAAAGAGCGACATCACTTTTAGAAATAAGGGTACCAAAAGGGTTCTCCGTGAAGGGGATAAGTTCTTCGCAGAACCATTTTTGTCTGAAAATCCCTTTTTCATTAAAAGGGTCAAGGGTTCTTTAAGAATAAAAGTCATCCAGAATAAAAAGTCATCCAGAATAAAAAGTCATCCAGAATAAAAAGTCATTCAGAATAAAAGTAATCCAGAATAAAAAGTCATCCAGAATAAAAAGTCATTCAGAATAAAAGTAATCCAGAATAAAAAGTCATTCAGAATAAAAGTAATCCAGAATAAAAAGTCATTCAGAATAAAAGT
>JBAJHY010000013.1:19796193-19807693 GCA_037177095.1 Craterocephalus marjoriae | reverse complement strand
CTGGCATGTGAACACAACTCGGGAGTAATCGATCCCGGGCACGGCACGGGCCCGAGCACGCCATGTGAAAAGGCCCTGATGCTGGCATGGAGGACTTGTTAAAATCTGTGTTTATTAAATTATCAGTTGTTCTAAAAAGGAATCTGGGGTTATTTTTGTTTTGTGAAATAAGATTAGAAAAATGGAGGGTTCTTGCTTGTTTCACTGCGTTGTTGTAGGTGTGTTGTTGTTCCCGAAAAATGTCAAAGTGAATGGTTAATCTAGTTTTTCTCTATTTTCTTTCTTTTATGCTCTCACTTATCCCTGGTGACTTATTTTTAACTTTTACAGATTTAGTTTTTAGTGGAGCAGCATCATCAATCGCAGATCTAAGTTTGCAATTAAAATGTTCTACAATAAAATCACAGGATGCGGGTAAAAACTAAGCAGGGGTATGATGTAAAGTGTATGCAATGGTTCTGGTGGATCTTTTTCTGAATCCTTAAGGTGTGAAGTTCTGGGCCGTTAAAAACAGGCGAAGAGTTAGTTACTAGAGTAAGGAATTACTTTCTCAGAGAGGCTAATCTAAGCTCTTTCCATGTGCCATCCTATTCTCCTGAGTAGTCAAGCGCCCCATTTCTCTGTGCACCCCAGCACAAGCTATTGGATTCTCCACACTTGAAGCTGGCTGTGGCCTCGGCTTTGAGGGCAAAAGAAAAAAGATGGGATATTTAATCTGGAAGTTTTAGATTCTGTAGCAGCTCAACTGTGCTTAGCGCCATTCTGGTTGCGCTTGTTTTCGGAGCATTCTGATAAAAATCTCTCAGCCACAAGGGTGCAGAAAAATAACTAAAAGAGGGAATCTGGGAATTTGAGACGCTTGCCTGTAAAGGCTGCTTTTGCTTCACCTCAAGATCAAGAATACAGAGTCAAATATTGGTTGGTTGAGTCTATTTCCAGAGTATATTGGATGAATTGACCTTATTTCCATAGGGGGAAGAAGGACAATTTCTTCCCTTACCTTACAATTTAAATGCAACTGGTAGCCATAAACTGAACAATCAAGGAGGCTTCTTAAGAAGGAACACTTAATCAATATTTATGTAGATGTGAATTTGTGAAACGGCTAGAATGACAAAACAGATTTAGAAAACAGTCTATCAAAGGGTAATCAAATGTAATGCAGCCACACAGGATAAAATATGCATGACAAATTGGCTTCAGAGAACTCAGAGCAGGCAGGTTCTCTGAACCTTTGCACAAAAGCTCATTGAAATTCCTTTCATTATGATTGTGGCAGTACAGCGAAACAGAGAATAAGACTGACAGACAGAGAAAGATGAGCATAATGATTTCTGATTACAGAGGCAGAAAAATCTTTGCATCATATGCTGGAATATCATGACACAGAATTATGCATTGCCAATGCTGGGAAAAACACACACACCAAATTAAAAAAAACATCATCGTTGAATACTTACTTCATTTGTTTTACAATGGTGCTTTTCCCTGACTCACCAGCACCTTCAAGAGAAAACAAATAAAGATTAGGCATGAAACATCTGCTTTTCCATCCTACAAGCTAACAAAAAGACACACACAGTACTCTGACACCACTTTCAGAGCAGAAGATAAAGAACCAGAAGATGCATTTGCTTTACTTTGATTTCTGCTTATTAATTTGAAGAGTTTTTAATTTTTCTTTTGTCATTCCATGAAAACAAAGCTGCCATGTGCTTTTGGTTATTTTGTACCAAATCACAATGAACAGATTGAACAGATTGAACAGGGTTACACAACATTCTTAAGCTTAGATTTTTATTTAGTTACCAAAATAACACATCTTGAGATCATTGCATGCACATGGCAGTAACTACAACAAGCTCATTTGAAACAAATATAAAATATAAATATTAATATATTATTGTAATTTAAAGTTTAAGATATTGGATTAAAAATCAACCAGAAGGCTTAAAGGGGTGATAAACACAGCTGTGGATCCAGATGTCAATTTAACCGTTAATGGGTGAACATTTATTATATCCATTGGCCTATCATATTATAGCTACAGATGTAGAAGTTATTATAGGAGGCTCAGGTCTCAGCCCTCTAGAACAGTTGGTCACATGTGTTTATCCCCATTTTATTTTTCAATGATAAAGCTTCCAATATTCACAAAAAATCCAAAGAAGTTTTTCACAGAGACAAGCAGACCGACATCATCTGGGGAAGATGTCAGAACCTGCAGCTGAACATGCTCCTCTGACCAGAGTCTGGTGGGTGCTGTGTGTCCAGGATGGTCTTGCAGGTTCTATTTTTCTGCCACTCACATCAGAGAGTCATACTCCAGTCACCCAGCATCCTCCACCAGACCACAGCAGAAAAGAAACCAGTAGACACAAGGACCCTCATCTCTTCAGGAACTAGACGACTCTGTCCCTTTTCAGCGAATGCTGTCTGTGCTGTTGGACCAGTCCAGTTTGTTCCCCA
The DNA here is from genome assembly GCA_037177095.1 of Craterocephalus marjoriae. Taxonomy (NCBI): domain Eukaryota; kingdom Metazoa; phylum Chordata; class Actinopteri; order Atheriniformes; family Atherinidae; genus Craterocephalus; species Craterocephalus marjoriae. The sequence goes on along the minus strand of JBAJHY010000013.1, from coordinate 19,805,224 downwards.
GCTGCAGTCCCTGTTGTTTACTGGTCCTGACCCCCTCCATGTCTGACCCTCCAATGGAAATAGGCTGGAGATGTTCCCTCTTCTTCCTTCAGTGCCAACAAAGGAAACTGTGCTCAAACACAATGTGTAATACATACGTTGATCCACAGTACAAAATGTAGCTATTTCACAAAAAGGCCTCTGAAATTGTAGCATATCTACTACTAATATTCTCAGTCGTTTATATTCGCATACCTGAGATCAATTGACTACGGATATTTTCACCAGCGCTTGAACGTAAAACATGATTGACATTCCTTCTATCAAATGCTTCGATTAGGGTTTTTTTTTTTAGAAAAAACAAAAACATTTCTTTAATGTACTCAAGTCTGAAAAATGCAACAGAAGTAATAATCTCATATGCAGACATGAATATGTGGCCAAATGCAACCAGTTTGATCCGTGATGAGATGCCAGTCCCTTAATAGAGTCCATAGCAATGCACATAGCAACAACAGAGAGCGTAGTATTCCCACATTTCATTGAGTAATCTGAAAGAATGTATGTTGAAACAAAGAAACTAAGAATTTTATACATAAACTGATTGGATACTGTGAAAATAAAGTGTAGATTTGTCGCTACAAAAAGTCATCAAAACGAAGGTAAAGGCACAATCTATATTAAAATATTGCAATTTTCCCAGGAACGGGAAGGAATGTCTGCCATGTTTTCATTCATAACTGGAAAAACCCGACAGTCACGTGATCTAAAGTATGTCCATAGAAATGAATGAGAAAAATAAATGTAGCAATACTACAATTTCAGAGGCGTTTTTGTGAAATGGTTACGTTTTACACTGTGGACCAACGTAGGTATTACACGTTTTTGAATGAGACTGGGTTGGTTTGGAAATATCTGTAAAATAACTGAGGTCATGCATCCTGAAACAGTCTTGAAAATGTCTGTTGGCAGAGTATCGAGACAGCAAGTGGAGGATTTTAAATAGCAAATGATCTCATCCAAGTTTTTAGGACTGATTGGAAAAAAAAGTCTCATATTGTTTATGTCTCCTCTGAGTGGTGACAGTGAAAACATATGTCCTGCCCCTGGAATGGAAGCACTGACTTACAGCCCCATTTTCTGAATATCAGTAAGGAAAGAAGCAAACTCATTACAGGCCCAGCTGGATAGAAGATCTAAGGTTACTGACACAGGATGATTAATTAACCTCTCAGCAGTTACAAACAGGGCTCCAGCATTATTACTGTTCTTAGCAATGACTTCAGAAAGAATGATTGTCTTGTGTTTCTCAGCTCCAGATAACAAATCCTCAGTTTCTCTTTTTAGATCATCATAGTGAAACAGCAACTATTTTTTTCGTCATCTGCTTTCACCTTGTCAGTATTCTTGTTTCCCCACACTAACCAGTGTGAGATTTCTCCATGGAGCTTTCTGTTTGGCAAGGAGCACTTTCACCTCGGTGGGAGCAATGGCATCAACAGCCGGAAGGTTCCTGGTTTGGTTCTGGGGGATTTTCTGTGTTGGGTTTGCATGTTTTCTTGGTGATAAATCGGGTTCTGGATTCTCTCTCTGGTGTCTCTCTGCAATCCGAACACATGTATGTTTGAGTAATTTGTTTTCTTAAATTGACAAGGAGAGAGGGTGAGCATGAACGAGCATGGTTGTATGTTTAGTTTGACTCCGTTTTGGTGCTGCAATGGGCAGATTACCAGTTAAAGAAGCAACAAGCGAAAATTCATCATTTCTAGGTTGAAAGAATTAAAAATGTGCAACTTGAATCTCTATATGTGTAATTCCATCTGGAACATAGCATGATGTCACACACCGTCTCTCTGTGTTGATATCGAGCCAGTTGTTTACAAGGGTGGTCTCCTTCCGCGTGCATGTTGGTACATGTGAAGCTCCGCTTCCTTCATTAACTGAGAGAAGGCCCTCCCTCCCTTCACATACAGCCAGCCGCACCGCGCTGCAGGGAATGGTGGAAGTTGGAGCGAAGCGTTCATTTCAAAATGGCCACAAGCACATTTCACCACCCAAAAAGCTACATTAAACAGCAAACAAACTGGGTAAAACAAGGGACAAAATGAGGATAAACAAAACAAGAGTTGACAGAACAAGAGAAGTTACGATTCGACTCGGCGCTCGCTTTCCTTCTCCTGGACCGGCAAGGAACCGTCATTACTTCAATCTAGTGGTACTGCAATGAAAGCTCTTTTCATTGTTGCTCTTGTCCTTTCTACTGCTTGCATTCAGATATAGTTCTGCTCCTTTACCTCAGAGCCGTAGCGAACAGTGAGGATAGGTAGAAGAAACTGTCAATCATGACACACTTTGTTTTGGTCTCAATCCCCAACAAAATCCCTTGTTGCTCCTTTAAAGATGCCTCTCTGACATTTGGGATAAGCTCCAATTCCCTATTTTATCCCTTTTAATTCTTTTATCCAGACCAAAAATCCCATTTTTGATTTTTTTTTAAGTTATTTTAATTTATTGAAAACTATGATTTCCCTTTTATCTTTAAATGCACAATCGGTATCAACACTGCTGGTAGTTCAGAAATCAAATATCATGTATCAAGCAATTGCTCTTAAAATTAGATTCTTAAAACTTGAACAAGACACAGAAAAATACACTGACAGGTAATTGTGGTCGATATGAGATGTAGGAATAATTCTGTGGTTTTAAATAACCAGCCAGACATAATGTTGTTTCTGTGTTCCTTTGATGCAGTGTTTTTCCAAACCTGGGTCATTTCAGCACATGACTCCAACAACAACATGCTGCCAAGAGGGACAAGTTCCAATGGTCCATCAATGAACAGATTCATAGATATCAGATCTTTTTTTTTTCTTTCTGCTTTGGTTGTGCTAGCAAACTCTCTTGACACTTTAATGTCTAGATGACATGCAGTTTTTGGTCAAAATAGCTGAGTTAGAGGATCATGGTATTATAGATCTTTACAGTGGCCTTGACCCCACCCTACACCTCTCTCCTGTGGATTGTACTACTGTAAAGATTCATCCTGTGGGTTCAAGTTGTCCTGGACAAAATAATAAACAACAAGGAAAGAAAATATGTTTAAGAGTAGGTATGCAAATTATCAAGTAATTCATCAATCGATAGTTGTTTTATCTTTTCAAATGATGATCAACTGATTGATAAGTGGCAATTTTTCTGAGAAGCTAATCTTCCTTTGTAAGAAAATCCAATCTTAAGAGAAAGTGCAATTCATATTCCTTAAAGATTTTTTCTTAACAGCAGGGAACAACACATTCACAAATGGAACAATGCAAACAAAGCTATTATTATTATAAGTGGTTTTATAAATTTAATTTTAACATAATAAATTAAATTATTATGTCTATGGTCAGAGGACAACTTCGCTTGTGTTTCTGCATGTGCATCAATGACTTCTGGCGTCAAGCGCCCCCTCATGTGAGCTGGCAAGGAATTACAGGCTCAAAATGATTAATGGCAGTTAATTTATTTTAATAGAGTAATTTCTTATCAATGATTAATTTATCATCGATTAACTGTTTCCATCCTTAGCTTAGAGTTTGAATAAGTCTGTACATAATTATAAAATGATACATGGCTAATGGGGGAAGTCTTTAAGTGTTGGCCTGGAAAAAATTGCTTCTGGAGAAATCATCAGTTTACCCACTTGGAGGGGTTTCTTTGTCTTTTTATGTTCGCTTCCTAGCTGGGAGTTGAATTTTGTCATTGCAGCACTGGAAAGTCTCCTGTGGGCCACATGTGGTCAAGAGGTCAGTTTTTGTCCTGGATGTTGATTAGGACAAGTATTTTATGGGCCAGAAGTGGTCTTAACACAGGCAGCCTCCTTTCCATGCAGTGTTAATGTCAGTCAGAGGCACATCTGAGCTAAACATCTGTTCCATTCAGGGATGGGTAGCAGCCTGTGACTCTTATCAATACTGATGGAAAGACAACATGCGGATGAACACTTGAAGGTGCATGACTGTAATATCTCACGCTGAGGCTCGGACATTCACAGACTTTTAGTGCTACAGTCTACAACAGCTGGCAGCTCTTTCTCAGCCGTAGGCCCATGAATCTGTACGCTAACACACCTACATCAGGTTATCAGAAAGTCTTGTCCACCACAGGCAGCAGGATGCAGAGCAGCCTTACGCTGAAGTAACGGAAATGTTGAGCAGAATGTTTAACTAACCTCACTTTAAAATTAAATCTCATTACAAGTTTTCTTACTGTGTCTGACTGCTTGGGTTGGATTTATTCTTTCCAGAGCAGAGGGCATTTAGTTAGAATGAGACTTTGTTATATTAAATAGATCAAATATGGCACACATTTATGGTGATGGGAAACAAAAATATGATCATTCTTCTAAAATAACCGTGCCAAAGCAATCTGTGATATCCCTGGCTTAACTATTTATTTATTTTTATTATACCACTTTGTTTTTACTTTAATGTTTTGACCTTTTATTTCTGATGTTTTTTACTGACTCTCCTGAGATGTGAAGTTTTACAGTGCACACATCACACCTCTGTCAGCTCCGTGTTGCTTTCCAGGTTAAACAAAAATTGTTCCTTTGCTTATACGTAACAGATTTGTGCAACACCTCCTCACACATCTCCATCTTGGCTCTCGCCTTGGTGGAAGAAATAGTAGCAGCCTTAGTAGGACGAATGTTGGGACAAACACATGGATGTTAGGGGGGAAATGGATTTTGGGACTAAATATAAGAGTTTCATTTTGTGGTTCCGAATCCATTTATCCAACCCTTTTTTTTTATCCAGATTAGATAATAAGAGCTCAACCATGTCTTCATCCCTTTGCAACCATCCAGAACTCCTTTTCCACCCAACTTCCAGTCTTTACTTGCCATTATGACAAACATCTATTTTTAAGAAGCTTATTTTCATCTTTACTTTTCTGTTGATTACTAATGAAATTAAATGAAAATTACCATTATCCCCCCCGCCCCTCCACACACACACACACACCCCATACAAACACTAATAAATCGCAAAGTTGGGTTCAGAATCCGTCTGATCTGATGCTGGTCTGCTGATCAGTCTGAGGTACCGATGGCAGATTATGAAAACATGGCGGGTTTGGTGTTGACCCTTGACCCTTGACTGCAGCGCTGCATGAAGCCGGTCCACCGAGCATCTCAGAGCGAAGGTACTGCTGAAAGCAGGAACACTCTCTCCGTGCTGTGTAGTCATCCCCCCGGCCTTCTATCCTCCCAGCATAAATCTTTCTCTGAGCAGGTGTGTTGCCAGATCTGCAGTACTTCTGCATTTCAGCTTGACTTTTCAAAAAATGATTCCAGTTTTTCTTCATCTCAATGTGCTTTGTCAGTTTCAGTCAGCAGCCAAATTTCTGCAAATTCTGGCATGGAGGGCAAATATTTCTTTGAAGGCGCAGCAGTTAGCTAGCAGGCTGGATGATATGCTTGGCTAGTTTCAGTCCAGCTCGTGATTGCAGGCTGGTGGGAACGTTGCAGCTCGGGTTCGTCAGCTCTTGTCTCGCTTTCACACCCACCGTACCACCGAGTCGCTGAGGCTGCCGCTCAGACCCAGATTAGTTTGTTAGATCAGTTTGTTGACTTGTTTGTTGTACTTGGAGTCTCTCCGTGGCGGCACAGCTACCTTTGCTCTCCCAGCATCAGCTTACCAACATCCTGCCCCCCCCATCGACACCGTGGAGCCCATTACCACCACAAAAGAATCTCCCCTCCTCACCCCTCTCCCCTCCTTCAGACATCCTGTTGCCGTGCCTACAGTGCTCACATTTATTTGCCTGTAAATCACATGTGCTGCTGTCAGGAGGCTCCTCTCGCTGACATTTGCCACCGTCATGTGCACACATCTGGATGTTCGTACACATGTGTGGCAGCAGCTACCGTGCTCCCTCACTCTCCATGTGCACAGAAAGTTCTCCATAAACGGCTGCATTTTTTATCAGTTTAATATGCTACTGCACTTTGTGTGGAATCATAGTTTTGTGTTAAAAATAGTGAACATAGCTTGTAATCAGTAGTTTTATTGGTCCTGTCTGCCTGTTAGAAACATGTGAGTGCAGCACCCAGGTGTGCCTCCAGCAGTGACAGATGTCTGCGATTGTTTCCTCCCATGAAGGTTTGTCACCAAGAAAATGACCAGACGTGTCGTTATTCTCAGACCGGTTGTTTGGGACTAACGTTCTCATCAGAACCGGAGGTCTAACAGCCTGGAGGCTGCAGTGGGATGTTGTTGTAGTCGCAGCCTCTCTTTTCTCTGAGACAGGCTAGTTACAGGACCTGCCTCTGAATATGCTGCAGCCTCGGACAGCAATGGTTGAACATGCTGCTACTGAAACAAGTAACGAGGACCACGTTCCACGTGTTCCGTGCATGTGCAGTAGGGCAAGGACCATATGCTTTCCTTCTGATTTGATTCTTTTATGATTCCTTTGTAATGTAATGTTATGTAATCTTTAAGATTTTTTGGTTGCCGATTCGATTTAGATTGCAATTCTCATGATTCCTCAATATTGAGGATTTCTGTGGAGAAAAAAGAAAGAAAAAATCTTATTGCTATATTTTTTTGATTAATTTCAATTAGGAACAAACAACACAGATCCGGACCAACATAATGCCCGACAAGACAAGCCGACAAGACAATAATAATAAAAAATAAAAAATATTAAATCTTTTTTTGCATTTATCTGAAAAAAAGGTAGATTTTTTAACAAAGAAATATGCATTTTAAAATCCTGATATTCTTTGTTCTTTGTTTAAAAAAAAATCTGTTTTAAAACTGTGAAATAAGAAATCACAATATTCGATTCTTCAATTCGATTTCCCCACCCCTAATTGTAACAGCAAAGAACTCCAATGTTAATCTTGAGTTTTAATAGGACTGCATTATTATACTCCTCTGTATACTAGGGTCATAGATGACTATAGTCTCTTTGACTCTCACTTGTAGCACCCTGGGGTAGTTTATTTGCCCTTCATAGAGTCTAACTGAGAAAATGGATTATGGAAGGAGTGAAAGATTGATAGATTTTGCAGTAAAAGGGGTTATGCCAGACTTAGGAAGTAATAAAAACTATACATAGAGCATAGGGAGCACCTAAAAAACAATGGATTGCCACATGTCCTTCTCTTGTGGCCTTTCCTCTTCATCTTCATCAGCTTGAGTACACCCGCCAAGACTCAATCAGAGTGAGAGCAGTGTGTGCTGATATGTCAACTCGTCTATCAACCTGAAGTGTTGTGAATGAAGTCAGAGAGAGGCAGAAGGAGGGTGGGGGGGAGGCGAGCACCAGACCTGTTTTTTTTTGGAAGCAAACACATGACGACGATGAGTTTGTGTGTCACTGAGGCAACAAGCAGCCTCATCCATTATTCATCTGGGTAACAAACTGATAAATGAGGTAAATGAAGAGGAACAACGGCAGGAAAATCATGCCAATGGACCAAAAGAGACATTTAGGAGTCAGCAGCACCGGCAGCATCCTGAGGCACATATTAATCTGTGAGGTAAACAACGGGGGCCTGGACACGGGGTCAAACCGGTTCCTGTCCCCGCGCGCGGACATGTGGGCCGAGTTTGCACGTTAAGGGAATGAGATCTCGAACAGAGATGCAGGTGTTACAAGGGGAATTCACATCTCTGCAGCAGCGACACATGTAGCGCCAAGCTGTCACATTGTCAATCACCCACCTGCTATGTGCACCCGGCGCCCACCGGGCCCCCTCACCGCCGCGCCATCAGAAAAACAAATGCCTTCTGCGGCGCACGGTAAGGTCTCAAACAGTTGCATCAGTCAGTCAGCACACGTTCAGAGAGAAGAAACGATATCCCGGGTCTCACATGTCATGCCAGATTCATGCAACATGATCTGCACGAGACAGCACAGAGATGAATTATTACCCTGTTGCTACGGTAACACCTCGTATGCAGAAAAAAACGCCTTGCCGAGGGCTGAAAAATGACGATTTCTGTGATTTTATTTGGAAAGCCACTGCAGTGACAAAGGGGGGCGAGTAAGGAGGAATGAAGGTTGGAGGAGAAAGAAGAATAGAAAATAAAACAGACTCAATCCAGCAAAAAGATGAGGAGGAGACGCGAGGTAAAGGTTCACTTGCAGCAATTTACGGCGGTGCTTCCCACAATTTGGGTCACTTCTGCCACTGTATTTCTATGCAGCGAGTGGAAACAACTCATCCACCATTCATTCCGTTTCCATTTTCGACATCATGCAGCGCATTTGCATTCTGTCAGTTTCACCTCTTCCTCTCTTTGGTTGTCTGGATGGTGTTTGCTTTCACACTCTAAGCAAATCACACCAGAGTTCACGTCCAAGGGAACAAAAACGTGTTTCAGAGATCACTTCTTTGGTCTGCACCAGGGTGTGAATGTACATTCACTTTACTCCTGATCAGTGCTTCTCAGTAGGGGCGATACAGCCCCCCAGGGAGCGTTCAAAGACGGTCAGGGGCTGCTGGAAGCATAATTCTTAAAAGGCGGGCGTTGGCAATCCATTATTTATTTTCATGATTGGCACTTTTATTGATCAATCACTGTGAGGAGGCTAGTTCACAAATTCACAAAAAAAAAACACAGATGGTCTAAAAGGAAGTGCAACCAAAGGTAGCATAACATGGCCTTAAACACTTTTCTTCTTTTAAATACATAACTTTGACCTTCATTTACCATTTCCAACTAACGCAAAGTAGACCTATCTAATTATACACATCTCCAATATAAGTTTTAACCATAAAAAACAGAAAAGGTTCATGAATGTTTTGTGAATGTTTGTGGTTCTAATCATGCAGCATTGGGGGGGGGTAATGCGTGAAAGAGGCTTTTCTCTGAGTTTTTTTCTGGTCATTTTGGTATGCTACCTGCTAATACTGGTGTTTGTTATAGTGCACATTGCCTGTCCTGGCATTCAGCCAGATCCTCTGGATTGCTTCAGTGGTCCGTGCCCTCGCGATGCCTCCATCTGTTTAGTGCCATACAGCAGTTTGGCACAGCAATGCTGAGCATGG
>JBAJHY010000013.1:19465513-19476050 GCA_037177095.1 Craterocephalus marjoriae | reverse complement strand
CCATGCTGTTTAAACATAAATATTATTTAATCTGTAGCTTGTCTTTTTTTTAACCTCTGCCTGAGAAACACCTCATAAAAAGAAAAACAATATATCATCCTACCATTGTAGAACGTTAGGCGATAAAGTTTTCTGTTACGATGAATGGAAGTTCACAAAAATGGGAGTGTGACAACAACATAAAGGAGGGTAAATGTCTTATGCCAAATACATACAACTCCTCCAGGGATAAAACCTGAATCTGTATTTACACATTAAGGCAGAAAGGGACACATTCTTCACTGTTTCTAAAGCTCTGCATAAGCACGAGTCTCTTAACCTAAATCATTGTGACATATGTGTTTAAAAGCCTCTCCCATCTTCAGATGTGAATGGATGTTTACACTTATTCAATAAATCATCTGAAGAAGTAATTAGTGTAGAAAGGCAAATTATGCTTTATCTGTGCATGTTTTGTTTGGCTTTTGTGTATACATACTATTCATACCTGCTTTTTATTCAATATCGATGGCAGTTTTACAAGTTGACATGCTCTTGCTTTGAATCACTTCATTAGATTTACTCAGCATGTTTTTCTACAAGGTTAAAATTGTCTCCCTGTAGCCGTTTGGTTGATGTGTTCTTATCCTCTTCAACTTATGATCTTTTAATCCCAGGCAAATATATAGTTGGTTATTAACTCTAAATATGGAAGTTAGACAAATTAATGTATTGCAGTTACATAAACATTTTCCTGAGACTTATAACTGATTGCACAGATGAAATGAAAATATATGCTTCTGGTTCAGATTAAGGCTTGTTCCTCTCTGTAGTAAAAGCATAATGAAGCTACCATCAACTGATTATTATTTTATAACAGAATATAGAAAGAGCCAAAACTAATAATGAAGCACTTTGTGCGCTCATGCTATTAGACGTCTTGATTTATATTAAAGCCTGGATATATCATATGCTGCTGTGAATTAATCCACACCTGAAAACAGTCCCAGATGTACTGGTTAAGTAACATTTTAATCCTCAGGTTCCAACTGGTAAAGGCTATTAAAAGGTTTGAAGGAGATGGATTAGTTTTTATATCTAATAATACATCAAAGCAGGAGAAAATGGTTAGTGCTGAGAGCTGTAGCTGTGGTTTCTCATATAATATCTGGATAAATCCATCTTTCCTTTCTTTGCTTCGAGCAGACATTCATAGACAATCCTCTTTGTGTATTTCAGATCTGCAGGACCAGCTGCAGCGGGCCATGATGCTGGAGCAGGAGAGGAGGAGAGCGGAGGAGGAGGCGGCCCGCCTGGAGGCCGAGCGCCAAGCCGCCCTGCTGGCTAAAGAGGAGCTGGCTCGCCAGGCTGAGAACCAGATGAAGACTCAGGAGCAGCTGGTCTGTATTTTAATGTCACTGTTTTACAATTCGTGACATGAAATCCAGGCGTGTTATAGTTAAACGAACCACGAATGCAAAAACACTTCTTAAGTAGAAGATTTAACTATATCTTGTAAGTTTGCATCTTTTTTGCCTGATAGTTTGTTATTTTATAAAAGCCTTGAAAAACTGCATGCAGGATCAGGTAAACTACTTTGTAGCATCCAGCTACACCTCAGACCACTGAACCCCTTACGCTGAGCTGCTTGGCTGTGGACCACCCACATGACTATGTTTCAGTTTTACAGCCCACAGTTCCCACAGCCCAGTCTGCAGCTAATGGTCAAACAGCAGCAGCTTTACGGGACAGACACCTGCTGCGATGCCTTTTTTTTACTTAAACCTCATTGAGACGCTTGTGCAATAGATTAAGGTCCATGCAAAGTCTGTGTATCATCATTTTGTTGGAAATGGTTAAAAGCAAGTAACTTATTGATGAGGGGATACCAGGCGCTATTTTCAGTAAAAAGAGAATTTTTTTTTTACATAAACATTTTTTTTTTTACATTTTATTTTCACAACTCGGTGCTTCATTGTGGGAGGAATTCAACTTCCACAAACTGAAGCGCGAGAGCAGGTGCACCGTTTTAGAGCCGAGCTCACTTTGGTTCATCCTGGTGAAAGACAAGCTGCTCACATTGTTCTGATGGTTTGTAGGAATGCATCCCAGCTCTTACAGCAGTTTTACATTCTGACAACTCGCACTGCTGGGCTTTATGGGGCGGTGGTCGCTCAGGAGGAGGGGGAGGCATCTGCCAATCACAGTCTGCATGACTGCTTTATCAAGAAATGTTGAAGTTCATCGACTGTGACGTGCAAATTATTCCTCCACATTATTAAAGTTAAGTGGAGAAGATGAGCAAAAAGCAAGGGATTTGATCTGTCATGGTTGAGTGAGTGAGCAAGCAAGGCAGCCACAGAAAAAGAAGCAGAGAATACAAACTAGATACTTATGTTGCAGACATGATGGCCAACAAGAAATGGTTGTTAGTACGCGTGTCGACCAGGAGCACACTGCTTCAACTTAATGAAAATTGGCTGTGCATAAAAGAAACAGTGACAATATAAATGGGCCATCAAAAGCTCTGCATACATTGAAAGTGTATAAAACGGAGTCTCAATACTGAATAGAATGGAAACGTTTAGTTGCCATTACACCCCTGTTAATGATATAATGGGGAATAAGGGGAGTGGAAAGCTTTCTAGGATTTACTTGCAGAACCGAAAAGTTGTCCACGTCCACCAGATATGTTTGGAAATGAGTTGATAATGGATGACTGTCTGTGTAGAATTTAATCAGTATTGGGCAAATTCCTCTAAACGACATCTGTGCCTCTGTCTGCTCTGAAAAACATATTTTTTTCTGTTTACAAGTTCCACTGTTGATATCAGTTGCTTTTGCTATGTGGAGTAACAGCTTCCCATATTGCACATGCATAGAACTAGGAATGACTTCTAACCTTGCTGTGGTGTGACAAGTTATTTTCACGAGCCTCCAACACATGGAGTAAACTCCACACTGTATGATGAGGATTAATTTCTCTTATTTTTTTAAGTCTGCATAAGTATAGTTTTTGAGAGTGAAGGGCAGATACTCAAAAGAACACAAGGTGCTCCTCAGACATTTCAGCTGTTGTTGTTTTGTATCTTCACAGCCATGACTTGCATCTCAATACAGGTTCGAAAAATGAATGGGCCCAATATGACAGTTCCCAAAAACATCTCTGTAAGATGCTGTGAAGACAGCTTTTAAAATAATCCAGCTTTCCTCCAAGCTGTTACTTTCACCTGGTTGTACCTAATGGTTGATTGACTGGGGCTTGAATCAAATGCCAGTGGCTAGAAAAATCTCATACCAGATACCAGATCTGGTTTGCACACAAGATTATTATTCTGCGCTTCATATAAAGTTGTCTTTTTGTTAGATTATACACTGGTTTTTACACATGAACAAATTTTCTGTCCTATTTTTAGGTGCCAGACTACCTGGAGTTTATTAGCCAGCCAATGGACTTCTCAACTATGCGCTCCAAGCTTGAAAGTCATATCTATCGCTCAGTGTCTGACCTGGAGGCTGACTTTAATCTTATGGTATCAAACTGCCTCCTCTACAATGCCAAAGACACAGTCTTCAACAGGGCAGCACTGCGCCTGAGAGACTTAGGGGGAGCCATACTGCGCCATGCCCAGCGACAGGCCACAAACACAGGCCTGGACCTGGACACTGGCATGCACCTCCCAGAGTCGCCCCAAAAAAGAGACTTTTACAGCTGCACCTGGGAGGATGGTAAGTTGCTCTGCTGTTACTGGGAACACTTTTATATCTGGATTGGACACACACACACCCAGAGTCCTTGTTCCTCTGGCTCTAGTATCAGTTTACTGTCACTGGTTCAGAATCTGCCTGAAGATGTTACTTTGTTTTTCATTTAATTACAGTGAACAATGTTTGTTGCAGTAAATTTATCTGTGAACTGATGCCTGTTTGGTAGAAGTAATTCTCCACATGCACAGCTGCATTTACTTTGTATGTTTTACATACTATATAAACATACGGAGGTTGTCTATGCCAGCTTCACCGTAAGATTAAAACCGTGCCATGTTCAGTTGACAGCGTGCTGGATCCAGAAAACCGACTGCACATGACGGTGGAGGAACAGCTGAAGGAGCTGCTGGAAAAGCTGGACTTTGTGACGTCCATGCGGTGCAGCGGCGCCCGGACTCGCCGCATCCGCCTGCTACGTCGTGAAATCAACAACATCCGCTACAAGCAAGGCCAACATCCCCGCAACAGCATCCTCAACGGGCATCTTAAAGAAGAAGACGAGGATGAAGACGATGAGGAAGAGCACGGCAAAGAGACTAAGGCGGACGACGCCCTTTCTACTTCAGACAAAGGTGGGTGATGAAAAGCACGGCTTTGTCCACAGTCTGAAATTGCCAGTGCATGAAGCTTTAAAAGCCACTTTTTTTTCAATGAGACCAGTTGTGAACATGAGCTAACGGAACATTGTCCTCAGGTAATTGAGCCAGGGTCCCCCCCACGCACCAACCCCAACCACCCCACTGTCTCCAGTCTAGTAAGTAGGGGCCCACAGAGTCTCGTTAGCCATGGCTGCCTCACAACTCCTCTCTCCCAGTGCACTCTGTGTCTGCACCTCCTCTCTACATCACTCTCATGGACTCACCACTCTCCATTGGCCACGTTCGATCATGCCATACCATCCCACTAGCCCAGTTGAACAATCCGTGCCACCGTAGAGGTCGACGGCAGAGCACCTGTGGTTTTAGTCATGAGAAACTGCCATGCCACCATGTTGCTGGTGTACAGTTGTGAGAGCAACGTTATTTTATCCACTTGTCTTGATAAGGTCCTCCATATTTAACTGAACACCTCAACTCTTTTTGGGCTGTGGTTAAAGTGTAAGAATGAAATGTAAGCCATGAAGTGAAACCATTTTCCAGTGTGAATACTACACCGCCACATCACACTACATGCAGAATAGACATTTGGTTGAGTTAATGCTGTGTGGGATTAAATATTATCCCTCTGCTTAATCTTTCAGAAGACCTTAAGTCCACTTCTCCCCCGACACTGGAACCTACAGGGCCAGCTCCTCCTCCACGACAAGGGGATGCACCTCTGGAGCCTCCCACACTGCGACCAATCACAAGGGAGCCCCTGTCGCCCAGCTGGCCCTGCAAGCGCCTTAAGATGGACAGCGACCTCCAAAACAGCGCCACGGAGAACATTAATTGCACTAAAGCACAGGAGCGGTCAGCGACACCGCCTCCCACTTTGCACGGCGAAGGACAGGTAACAGCCAATGGCCTGCCAGGGCTCAGCACCCCCCCACGGCCCACCACTGCCGGAGTTGGACGACGGACATCTGTGTTGTTTAAGAAAGCAAAAAATGGTGCCAAGCTTTTCAGAGAAAGGGACAACTCTGTTTTGAATGGGAAGGGTCTGCAGGATGAGAATCTGAGTAACTCTACAGCACCCAATTCTGCATCCAGCACTCCATGCTCCACACCTCTGTCCACTCCATCCAAAACCCCCCAGAAAAGTCCCGGACCCCCCACACTTAATGACCCATGGACTCCTAGTCGAGATATGTGCTCAGATACTGAGCTGGACAGGAAACGGAATCATACACTGGAAAGTGGTGAGAAACTTAACTATGTTACTGGTGTTAAACACATTGTCTTATCAGGGTGGCAAGTTTTCTGCTGAAAGAGAGATTTGTAGATATTATTATTTTCCTCAATCACAATATATAATGTATATCTTGATAAAAATATTTTTCGTCAAGTAAACAAAGATACGGTTCAAATCCTTGAGTTATAAATGCACTTTAATGAAGGATTAGAAGCATGTGTGCATTAAAATATTTGACTGAAAGTAAAGTATATTTGTATTAGAATAATAAAATATACTTTCGAATGACCATTACAAAGATACCGTTGTGTAAAATGCAAAGAATAGAGATATTTTAACTCAAAATAAGCTAACTCGATATAAACGATATTCCCTTATTCTGTATCTTGTGTGACAAAGTCTGGATATGTTTTTGTTTGGGTGCTCTGACTGCTTTTTCCTCGGTTAACAATGGCTACAGACACACTCACCTGTCCAAAAATGGAGTCCATTTTTTTCCCATGTTTATGCAGTTTGAAGAACTGATGATCATAAGTGTCATTAATTTGTGCGTCAGTAATCACACATTTCATTAGTAAACGTTGGAGCTCATGCAATCTTCCTGCAGAAGAGGAAAAACTCGTCTTGTCAACTAACGTAATTTTGGAGGACTGGTACAGTTGTGCTCATCTGGTGTTTAATTAATACATAAGAAATCATGATAAATAGGTCTTATCAAGAGAACTGTTATAAAATAAATGGGGATAACACTTGACTGCTACACACTCAGTCTGGTTGTTTTCAGATACATTATAAACTGGTGGCCCATGCTGTTTTCACACCAGCAGGAAGCTTCTGACGAAAAATAACTCTGAATTTTGTTTCTTCATCAGCTTGGGAATTCTTTGGCCCGTTTGGTTTTAAGGGAGAGCGAGGAGATAAGGGCGAACAAGGGGAACCAGGACGACCTGCTGTCATTCCCGGAGCCCCCGGAACTGACGGACGGCCAGGCGAACGTGGCCCTCCAGGTCCCAAATTAACATGTGAGTGATTGTTTAGGTGGAGTGTGCAGTTTCAGCTTTATCTCATTTTTTAAATATCTGTTTACTATATTCATCTTTGTCTCTAGGGAAGGAGTACTTTAAAGGAGCTCCAGGACTGAGGGGAAGGCCCGGCAGTGCAGGCCTCAAAGGAATGAGAGGTGCTCCGGCCAAACACAGACAGTCCATTTATTTTCATGCGTTTATTCAGCCTGTTATTTGAAGTCTTCATAATGTTAAGTCAGTCCAGCCACCAACCATGCATGTTGCCCATGTTTAGGTGACCCTGGCGCATGTGAATGCAGTGGTTCCGGTCCTGGCTTACCTGGGCCTCCTGGTGATCAGGGGGATCCTGGGATGATTGGGGAGTTTGGTTATGACGGTGATGTAGGAGACCCGGGTCCCAAAGGACGAGATGGATTTCCTGTAAGGAAAATAAGGAGAATTTTATCTGTTAGAATTTAAAAGATCTATTTAGGTTTTTTTCTTTATCGTTCAATTATAAGCCCCCGTTCAGTCTTTCACACTGCTCAGTTTTCTATTTGTTCTGTTATAGGGACCCCCTGGTCTGGCTGGTGCACCTGGTCCAAAAGGTCGGAAAGGAGACACAAGTATTCCTAAAGAGAAAGGTGCGGAATTTACGTTATTTTATGTATTTTTTCGTTAGCATCAGCGGTATAAAGTGTGCCTTTAAGCTCATTTCATACATAAACAGACTGTGCAGAGACTAAAACTGTAGACTTTACTTTCTTTTGTCTGAATCTGTTGATGGTTTTTTGTTTTCGTTTTTGATTGCAACAGGATACCCGGGTGATCCAGGAGATGCAGGAATAGATGGTGAGACCGGGAGATTTGGGGGTCCAGGCCTTGATGGTCTTAATGGACTTCCTGGTAGTCGTGGACCTCCAGTGAGTTAATTAGTTATAATCACAGTTTTGTCATTAACAGGCTTACTGTATTCACGATTTCATCTATAGCTGTGGAAAAAGTACCCTGTCTGTCAATTCTAAGGCTTTAACAATGTTGTAAGGACATCATTTTAAAAAAAAATTAAAAAAGAAACAAAAAAATGAGAATATGGCTTGTGATCTCTGATGTTAAGGAAATTGAGCCCAAAAAGTAGTGTGTGGAAAACCAAGCACAAACCACAAATACACAGATGGTCGGATCTGCCAGTTCGGTGCGTAATGACTGTGCTTGTTGAAATGAACAGGGCGAAGGACCCTGGGGAGAACGCGGAGACAAAGGTTTTTCAGGACCACGTGGTGGACCTGGTGCTGCTGGACTCAGAGGATCACCAGGTCAAGACTTTCCAGGCTTCAAAGGGCAACAGGGTTTACCCGGAGACGACGGCCTCACCGGCTATGCTGGAGTTCAAGGATCGCCTGGAAGCCCAGGTGAGAGGCAGCTGACTGCCTCCTTACCCACTTCGGTGGACTTTTGTGTTGCATATTTCTCCTCTTTATGGGTATTTTGTCCATTTTTCAATCAATGTATGTTTATCTTTCCATCCTTGAAATTCCCCTTTGTAATTCAGTGCAAAGTGGCATATATGGAATGAAAGTAAAACCTTGTGATTGCAGGAGAAAGAAGCATGATGAGTAAATTTGTTTGTTTACTCTTCCTCCACCTGCTGTCTCTTTAATGCAGGGGCTGCGTCCCTCAAACCAGCTGCAGCCGAGCTTGTTTGAGATAATGCTTGTGCTTTTGAATAACTCTTGTTCCGAATGCCTTCTCTTTCATTCTCCCTCATTTGCAACTGAAAGGCGGCTGTAATCGAACAGGATATGGAGGACAGGTGGATGTGACAGGTAGCTGGTATAATAACGTTTTCACTTTATTGCTTCCTGTCATAACTCTCTGTTGTGCTTTGCCTTTGGACTCTTTTCATTAGTTCTTATTCATTTTGTATTTGCAAGTTGATGTTTAAATAGTCATCCCTGACATTGGAATTCCACACAAAACACATTCAGAAAAAGAGGATTTTCATTTAAAATAATTTTTCTCTCAGAAATGTCTAAATATTAGCAATCAGTCTATAGCTACACACTGAGTAGTTAATGTTCACACTGAGCCAGTCATCTTTGCCCCCCCGTCTTCCTCAACACTGTTGTTGTGAAATGAATCATTCCTGTTATGTTAGGGACTAGTTGTTTAAATAGTTACAAAACCAGTATGCATCACACCCACACAGACTAGATATTTACCCTGAATGTAAACATAAATACAAATAGATATGATAATATGTGCCAATAAAAAAGCCATACTTACAGTATAAATAAGGTCATGCTATGTTGCATTTCACTTTGACACACTTCTTGTTCTGTATGGCCTTGTAATTACACTACAGCTAAACCTTGCACATCTGTATTCCCTCCAAAATATTGACTGAAGCTACAGCTGGAGATGTCAAGTATAGCTTTCAACTAGCGGTGGCAGTTCAAATAGTGTTGTCACTGTATATGAACAGCTGAAGCTCAAAGTAGTGGATGCAGAAACAACTGAGAACAGTTCACCTTAAGCAAACAGTCAGTATGTTTGGATTTGTACAAATTCATTTTTAGGTATATAAACAGTATTATGTGTATCAGTAGTGATTACAACTATGTTGCAGTCTTGATCTAACAAAAATAAATACAAGCCAATTTTCAGAAAACGATGCTTAAGTCTTCTTATTATATTTGAAAACCTTTTATCTTTTTCAGTCATTGTTTACACGGTCACAGTTTATGTTTTGCTTTCAGTTACAGAATAAAGTATTAGTATTAGTTATTGATTTTTGCAACAAATAAGTACAATAAGTATTGACTGACTACCAAGTATATTCAATCAGTAATAATTGTAGTTATTCATATATTGCACGGACAGAACAAGAATAGAAAGTGATCAGAAATGAAAGTGAGATAAATAGAAGAAAAGAGCTGTGGGCCAGTCCAGCCAGAGACACCAGACAAGCTGCTATACCTATACAGAAACATAACAAAAATCTCAACCAGAAACCAAAAAGCCATATAAACCCAAGGGACAATACAGTCACTGTGTCAACAAACAGAATACACAGAGTGAAGAGTTTTCAACGAATGTGATCATACAAATGCCACTACACCGGTGCAGAGGTGGACTTCTAGCTAAATGGTCAAACATTCCAGGTACACAGACTTTCACACTGGCTGATTCTGATACAGAACTGCTATTGGTCAAGTTCTTTTATCTCTTAACCTATGTGCTTAAAAACCTGACTCAATACAGCCTCCACTCTCATCCTGGTCAGAAGGTGGCACTTGGAATAACTTACAGACTGAAATGAACAAAACTCATCTATCTGGGTGAGTTCATGAGGATTTTAGGGGCTCAAGAAGAAAACTCCTTTGGTCAGTGTGACTGTTTTTAGACTTCCTTGCAGTAATCAACCCATGCTGTATTTAATTAACCTATAGCTACCTTTGTTTTACTTGTGTATTGATAGTTGATCTTTCTTTGTTACATATATATTATACACTTGTGGTGGAGCTGTCTTCTTGGCCGGGACACCTAATAAAAGAGATTTCTAATCTCAATGAGATTTTTATCTGATTAAATAAAGGACAGAAGAAAAAAGACATGTCTGCGCCTTCATCGTCCTACCATGTCCAAGGGTCGAGAAACCACACTTTAACACACTGGTTGTTGTGAACACTATGGCTCTGTGACTAAGTCAGCAAACAAATGCAATGCAACTTTATCAGAGGAAGCGTGGGAAAGAAAGATAGAAAATGACAAGACAAGTGATAAGACAGGAGTCAATATCAAATAACTGGCTGGAGAGAGCTCAGAAAAGAGATGAGATGCAATGTGGACGCCACACTGTCCTAAAACTGTAACTATCAGTAGTGCTGTTTTGAAGACAGCCGCAGTTAAAATCAGGCTAATAAAATCTTAGAGAAGATTCACTTTATGTT
>JBAJHY010000013.1:17914213-17925620 GCA_037177095.1 Craterocephalus marjoriae | reverse complement strand
TTATGTTGTAGGTTTAAAGAAATATAACATTGAATAATACTGTGGAAATATGTGGCACACTTTGTGCAAAAAGGAGATTTTTTTCAGTGTATGTGATTATATGAGGCCTCGATTTGTTTTCTAGCCCTCTTTAATTCAGGAATGAAAGTGAATATGTGTTATCTTGGTCGGGGGTAGGTAGGAATGCAAGCTGTGAGATCATAGGGATGATTGTCAGACTTAATAGTGCAGTGTGATCGTAGCCAGACACAGGGAGGGGCACCTCTGCTTCTTGTAATTATGCTTCCTGGTATCGATATGGAAGTCAAATAAAACAGATGAATACGGAGGATTGTGTCATTCTCAACCATTTTATACTGAAGAAAATTTATTCTTGTCGTATTAATTTACTTTTACCAAGGTTTTCCTCAAGAATGTGAGAAAATATTTGGGCCTAAAATGCGGCTGCTTAGAAAAGTCTTGGATATCTTTCACAAATGCACAAAAAGCTGGGTGTCTGTTTACAAGTGAAGCAAACCTGATCAATCTTTTGAAAAGCCCCATTTAAAGAAAAATGTACCAGATATGTCTCCGTCATCTCACTAAAAGCAAATAAATGAATAAATGTAGGCAGCAAAGTGTTGACAGGGTGGCGGTATTTGCTACATTGACAGTAGTTGTGATTTAATAGTTTAAAATTTTTTTTGTTTTATGTCCAAGTGAAAGTTTTTAACATTTCCATTTTCATCCACCCATATCATTCTCTGAGACAAACTGGATCCAATCTGTAAACTAAAAAATACAGCAGGTATGATTTCATCTGGTTTGAAGCAATTAATCAAAGCTGTAGAGACTGTTACCGGTGGTTGTAATTCAGTAGAAGAAGCAGTCCAAGGTTTAGGATGTGTCGGACATCCAAAGGAATAAAATGCTCTAATTTCTTTCATCTCTGGGATATCAGAGACAATTCAGTGGATCTTGATTAAGTAGCAAAGATCCACTGAACTTTCAACACTGAACAGACCATCAGAGGACAAGTTCATAAAATAATTTGTATTGCCAACTTCGCATACAGTCAATACAGTGGTCACAGTTCGGTACGCGCCCGTATTGAATCATTCAATATGATTACATGTATTGTCGCACCCTTAGTATATGGAAGACTATTCAGCTATTCACCTTTTCCATCCACCTTTTCTTGTTCACCATTAATGTGAATAAGAAGAAATTTGACTCGTGTTTGTTCAAAAGTAACATTTCAATTCGTTGGAAGCACTTCAGGCATCCTGCAGACTCACAGCTGCCCAGCACCTGAAAACATCAGTTATTTCCACCTGATCTAATGGAAAACTTACCACCTAATTTATCACATTAGGCACCACTTGGCCAATTGATATTTATATATCAATTTCTTATATATTTAACACATGCTTGGAACTATGGATTCCACACAAGATAACCTTCACTTGCTTTTGGTTTTTTAATTCCTTGTTTTGTCCTGCAGTAAATAATTTCAGTATTTTCCAGTTTTAGCGTAAAACTCAGAAGGCAGTTGAGCGGAGAAACAATTTTATTCATTAGTAATAGGTTTCTGCTTGTTCTCCCACAAAATGTTCCTGATTGTGGGAAACAAACTTGTTCTAAACCTTTAAAAGATTTACAGTAAGAAACACATCAAATGTGTGTATGTGTGTGTGTGTGTGTGAGTGTGTGTGTGGTGGGAGGCTTTAGGACCCTTAAGCAAACCAACATTAACCCTAATATTTCACTTTTACTATGACCCCATGCTTTAGTAAACACATGAAATAAGTTATGGGTTGCTGCAGCCAGCGGGGCTAACCCTTTGCTTTGACTGTTTATCTCTGTTTTTCTTTCATGTGATAAGTCCGTCCTCTGGCACCATGAGCTGTTGTTTTTACCACAGATGTCATCAATCACAGCAGCATTTAGCAATCCCCTCACATTAATAATACACTTATTTATTTAAATCCTCACTGGCTTGACAGCGGCAATGAAAACCCTTAGAAGTGGTTTATGTGCGAGACAATGACCGGAAGGTTGACGTCCACTTTTACTATAGGCCAAGAAAAAAGGGGAAAAAAAGGAATGACTTAAATGGTGCAAGTTAGAGTTATGAAAAAGGAAGTAGAGGACACAATGTAATACTCTTGTTGCTGAGTAGACAACAGCAGAATCTTGTTTTGTACCTTTTTGTCAAACCTGTACAAAAAGTGCAATGAATAATTACTGTTGCACATTTCCTTCAGATGAATGAAACTATCAAAAGAAATTCTGTGTTGCTAACATTACTATTGCATTATTGTTACTTGTTTAAGGTCATACTAATATTATTTTAGGAATATTACGTTCAATTTCTATAGAATCTTTGAAGTAATCACAACTGACAGAAATCATTCGTGCAGGACCTTGTTACATGAACAAACCTAGACTGAACTTGCATCTGGCTTTTCTTTCTTAACCTGCAGTATATTCAGCCATTATAAGTATCTTTCAATCTATGATGAATAAGAAAAAAGACTAAATATTGAAGTTTTATGACAGTGACATTTTCAGAATCATGTCCAGAATCATAGAATGTGAATATGACCATTTAAGATGGAGGGCTTGTTGGTGTGAACACTATGCCGAGGAGGAAAGACAGAAGCAGTGATCTTAAGAGAAAAAAAAGCTGCAGTTGACCAATTTGGGAAAATAATTATATGAGCATTTTCAGACATCATGGTGTCCGTCATTAACAGTGAGAAAGATTATATACAAGTTAACGGTCAAGACAAACACCCATCATCGAGGAACGGCTGTTCCAGCAAAGTTCAGCCCAGGGTTAGATGCTCGGGCAAACTGTAAAAAACCCGAGAGCTACATCACACACTCTCCCGGCCTCAGTCAGTATGTTAAGAAAACTCATCTCAATATAAATCTTGCAGAATCTCGTTAGAATGCACTCTCTAAAAACACACCACATCTTCATTCATTTACTCTGGCAGATGTCCAGACAGTGTCATTTGTCACATACCAAAACAGGAAATATCTGCAAACATGCTCAGAATGTACGTCACACTTTGCACTGATGGCAGCAGAAATACACACTTGAGCCCTTGCCCTCAGTAAGTATAAATCCTGCTTTTCACGGTGGCTTGGAATGTTGTTGACTAGCAGTGCAGCTACTCTTCACAGCCGTGAGGCTTCTCTAAGTTAGGCTACAAGAGGATGATGTGCATATATTTGATTTCCTTACAATGACTGATCCAACTTTGAGCCACAAGACAAGACGGAGAGATCTCTGACTGCTAGTCTGCTAATCTGCATCAGCAGCTGTTCGATGACACCAGGAATTAGTCGTTGCTCATGCAAATAGAGTACATATGCTAATACATGAGCTAATTGCTGGAAGAGGAGGGGGGGGACTTGTCATTTGGAAGTTAGATGGATGGAGACATGCACCCACGTTTCTCTCAGTGGTCTAAAAGGCTTCCTGCAGCCTTCATTGAACATGTGCAATGGACCAAGTACCCTTATAACACCATTCAGTTTTTATTTCTGCAGATGGCAAATGTGTGGAATCCTTATGTCAGTACAACTTTAAGCAGATTAAAGTCTTTCTGACTTTGCAGACTGGATATAATTAATATGTTGAGATCTTTCCTGCTAATACACAGAAAATACAGTCATTACAGTTAAACCATTAAGGCAACGGCTTACATTAGCAGCATGCAACCACATGAATAGAGCAAGGATCATCATCATAACAGCAACATCATCCTTATGTACATACAGGTCCCCACCAATCAGTTTCAGTGCTTTTAAATCTGCATGCCTATTAAATGTTTGTTTTTTTAATGTATGATATGTCTTCAGCAAAATCATTCATTGGTGCCGTAGCTGAGTTTTTCGGTTGTGAATTTGCAAAGCATCACTTAGAGATGGGTGCGAAAATACTTTGATGTCGGTCAGTTATTTCATGCTGCCATAATGATGCTGCTGCTGTTACTGATAATGTTCTGTTTTAATGTTCTATTGCTTTAATGCAGGTTCCTGTGGATTATGTTCTTTGATATTATATTACTGTGGTATATTACTGTAGATATGATCATATTCAATTTAATACGTTTTGTATTATAAACATGTATTTCCACGTTTTTTCTAAATATACTTTTTGATGATTTCATGAGCAGTTTTTTAAAGAATTTATGTTCATGGATTTTATTCCAAATTTCCTTTGCCATAAAGATTAATACATTGATTTGTGTGATTTTTGATTCAAGGGCTAAAAGTCTTGGAGTCAAAATATGAAAGATAAAAAAAATACCATCAACTGTAGTGAAAGAGACAATTTGTGTGTCATTGATCCCTACTTCCAGGCTCAAAAAGGCGACACATGAGAGGCTGAGTGTTGCATAGAAGATTAGAGGATCTAATCATGACAACTTACCGGGTGGGAGATTTAAAGCTATTTTGCATGTGCAGTGAGGAAGAAATAAGACAAGTGAGCACAAGTTAGAGAAGTTAGTCAGAAAGGATTCTTTATTTGACTTGGCTGTTGTCCAGATGGCAGATGTGACATGTTCTGGAAAAGGCTGTCACAACTTGTCATAATATTCTGAAAGCCTTTAAGTCTGACACAAAACTACCTCAGAAATGGATTCACAGTTTTTTGAAAAAAGAGAGAAATAAAACAGACAAGACAAGACTTTTCCAGCTAAATGCTTTGAAACACAGTTGACTGAAGAGAACATTCTCAGCACATATCAGACATTTTTCCGTTGGCCCACATGCAGTGTCCGGTTCTGTCTATTTCGGCTCGCTGCTGTTCTAAAGAATACATTTCAACATCCAGCAGCACACTGTGTAGCCTACCAAACGTTAAGATTTGGCAGACATGCCAACCTGTATGTCCTGCAATGCAGAAAATAAATTCTAACATGGCTGCGGTGTGATTGGCTTCAGGGGTTCAGAAAGCCGCTCACGTGCGCATTTGATCAATATTTTCATCCGTTCACATAGATATAGACAGATGTGGACGGACAGACAGATGGATAGATGCTCCATTTTCAGAATGTTTTCCATCTTCCATTGTCCAGTTTTGGCGAGTGTGAAATGTACTACAGGAGTGGCACCCAGCGCTGCTTTAGACGTTAGTGTTTAGAGACGTATTCTATTTGGCACCGATAGGTATGTTTTCACACTCTTAGTGTCATTGCTTTGTGGTGTTACCTTGCTGCTGGACAAGAAAATAATATCTATACTTTTTTAAAAAGTAAACAAATTACATGGTATTTTGCATAACTAGAGATGTGCCGATACCATTTTTCCCCATCCGATACCGATTTTAATACTTGCTATCAGCCAATATCAAGTACTGATATCACTATATCATAAAACAAATGTCATATTACACCTACATAACTGTGATATGATTAGCATTCTGATAAGGCCTGGCTCAGGTTAAACTGTTTGTAAAACATGAATGAATACAGCAATCTAAAGCCAGTGTGAAATACTGCCACACCACTGACAACATTACTATAGTCTGCACAGTGCAACTGTTTTAAGAAAAATGAAGAAGAACTGTGTCAGAGCTAATAGAGCTAATCAGTAAATATATTTATTTTCATAAATTATGTGGTATTAAATTGCGACCTGAACTCCAGTACTCGCCGATACCGATACCAGAATTTTGGGCAATATCGGAGGCATTTCCAATACCGATACCAGTATCGGAACAACTCTAGTTGTTACAGTGCAAATGTCTGCATTAATTTCAATTATTTAGATGGTCCCCGTGAGATCAAATGTCTGATTTGACTTCTTTCTGACCTTTACAGTCAGAGTTTATCCACGCTTACAGTGATTGAGGATTTCTTGGCCAAGAGACCAGTGCCAGCATCGCCCTATGCTCCCAGCAAAGACGGGCCGAACCAAAACTGGGTCCGCAACCTCAACTATTACAGTAGGTCCTCATTTGTTGTGTTTTAAATGTGTTTCCTTGTTGAGTAAGTCAGTAAATCTCCCAAATTTCTAAAACAAGTTTTTTACTGTAGAAAACTGTTTAGGACAGTAGAGATGTTACACAGATAGTGTGTGAGGCAAATTCCATGTAGCTTAATGGAAGATGGTAAGATGTTCTGAATATTACATGTAAAAGGTACCTGAGAGGTACAGTTTTATCTACATTATACTTATCTAAACTCATAACCATGACTTACTGAAAAATCTGTGCAATCTGTTTTGGGGAAAAAAATTTTATTACTAGTGCTCCTTTTCTCATTGATATACATATAGTGCTGCCACCTGCTGGTAAATTTTCATAATAGTCATTGTAATTCAGATGTTGTGCTCTCTGTTTTAGGTTTATTTTGGATATGTTCTGTATCCATTAATCTAATTACTTTCATAAGATGTAGACAAAGTTGTTAAAGGATGAGACATAATTTAGCTGTTTTAAGCTGATTAAAGCAGTTCAAAATTAAACAAAAACTATAACATGCTACTTTGTTATAATGTTTTCCCCCTTCTGTGGTTATAAAGCAATCATCACACCCTTTTTTTTTAAAATAAAGTTTGTTTTTTACATTTAACTGTGTTTTTAAATTGTGTATTTGCTCATTTTAATTCCATTCATAATCATCTTTTATGGCATTCAGTGTGGCCGACAAAGTAGAAATTTCATGTACAAGGATACCTGCATCCTAATTGTGCAAATGACTATAAAAGCTTGGAAATGAAAGGAATTAAATTGAATTATAACTCATGAGTTTGTGGAGGATGACTCTGTGATTACGTTGCTTTATGAAGTAAAGCTACCAGAATTCTCTGATATTTATAAGTGGACATTTATGAAACTAAAGGAGATCCCATAAAATAAACTCTAAGAAAGGCAACAAGAGATGGATTCAGATAAGACTGTAAATGGACTGAGACCACTGACCAATCACTGCAGCCTGCTGTAGTAACTGTTTACCATAGTAACTCATTGCTTGTGTGATCTTTTAAAGGACTGGATGGAAGCACAACAGCCTCAGAGAGAGAGAGACTGATAAACCAGTTTAATGATCCCTCCAACATGTCTGCATGGGTCTTCCTTCTATCAACCAGGTAAAACATAGAAATTCAAGAAAAACCCAAATCTGAAAATGAGCACACAACCATGTGAGAATAACAGAATTAACAGACATAACCTCATTGTTGACCTTTCTGGGACTCAGGGCTGGCTGTCTGGGTGTGAATTTGATCGGGGCTAACCGTGTGGTGGTGTTCGACGCCTCCTGGAATCCCTGCCACGATGCCCAGGCGGTGTGCCGCGTCTACCGCTACGGACAGAGAAAGCCGTGTCACATCTACCGGCTGGTGTGTGACTTCACTCTGGAGAAGAAGATCTATGACCGGCAGATCTCCAAACAGGGCATGTCAGGTGAGTTAGACGACCTCCTGCAGCTGCAAAACATCTTTTTAAAAGTTAGTGCACAGTTTCGTTGTAATTTGCCTTATTTTAAAAAGTTAGTTTAGTTTGTTTCAGTACAAACCTTTGCAGTATTCGAAAAATTTTTGAATAATTGTTCTTAATTCTGGATTACATAAGAAAAACTTTTAACTGTGGGACATTTATAAAAATAAAATCCCTTTTCTTATCTCCTTCCTGCAGATCGCGTTGTGGATGATCTGAACCCTGTGCTGACGTTCACCAGGAGGGAAGTAGAATCTCTTCTTCATTTTGTGGAAGAGGAACCGGACCCCTCTCAGGTCCAGCTGGAGCCAGAGGATGACATGGAGAGCGTCCTGATGAAGGCTCTACACCTTTATTCCCACCTGATTACCAAGGTAGACGGACAGCAGAGACACAAACCCAATCCCAGTTCCTCTCACTAGCCCTACTCCCCCTTATCCTCCTCATATATCCTCTATGATTAAAAGCAGAGCATATGGCAGGGTTTTGCCGTATGGGCTTCGCTGGCTTGCAGGAATTGTTTTCTGAGACTAAACACAACGTCTGGTATCAATATCTGTTAGTTGTATAATAACAAGGCTGTAACTCACATCAGTGGCATTTTTCTAATTCCATAAGTTACTCAACACATTTTCTTTCAAGAAGTCACTGGATTTTCAAATATGCTTACATATTTAACTGAGATTAAGGAAACTTTACCAAATGAACATGCAAAGTTTAACACAATCGAGCAAGATGTCAGTGAGCCCCTCATCATCTCTCAAAATGAAAGCATGGCTAAAGCTTTACAGGCAGAATGAAACACTCATGGCCTCTCTCCTTCCTCCTGTCCAGCAACCCTTCCCCCATGAGTCGCTCCTGATGGACCGCAAGGAGCTGAAGCTTAGCAGCACCGAGAAAAAAGCAGCTAAAAAGGGCTATGAAGAGGAGAAAAGGGCCTCAGTGCCGTATACCCGCCCATCCTACGCTCATTATTACCCTGCCAGTGACCAGAGCTTGACCAACATCCCCGCCTTCAGCCAAAGAAACTGGTCAGTTACTGTCTGCAGGAAGAAATCATTCTTAATAACATTGATATCTTTTGTTGTGTGAAGCACTTAGTGTTGTCCCTGGCATGAAAAAGTTCTTTATACATAAAGTTTGATTTGATTTGAACATCTAAACCTGCTTAAGGAGAACTGACTTGAGTAATAAAGACTAATCATTTCTGCGCAGGCGCCCGCCCACCCGCACCGAGGACAAACCTGTGGCCAGCGTCCGGCCAGTCCAGTCCACACCGGCTCCCCGCCAGGCGTCTGCGGGCTCTGCTTCGGATCGCGATGCCTCTAGATCCAGCAACGGGGGCTTCCCTGTCAACTGCCTGCAGAAAGCTGGAGTGTTCGTACAGAAAATTGTCACTACCACTGGTGAGCAATTTGTTTTTAAATACTTTTTCTTTATTTCCATCTTCTGTTAATAATTAATGATAAGGTAATTTAGGCTTCAATAAACCTGAACTGTTGGTCTTGATCTTTTTTTAGACATAGTGATTCCAGGCACCAACAGCTCGACAGATGTCCAGGCCAGGATCCCAGCTGGAGAAAGTATCCACGTTATCAGGGGTACAAAAGGTACAAAACCCCTGTCCTGTAACACAGTTATGTGGTAGTCTTGTTCCAGCTTCTCAAATGTGATGATTCCGTTACATTTACAGCAAACAAAATTACTTCTGGGTTTTAAGCTGTCAAACTAGCTTCTAATAGTGTGAACTGAAACTAATTAATGCTTTGACTCTTAGGGACTTACATCAGGACATCTGATGGGAGAATCTTTGCCATTAGAGCAGCTAACAAAGCCAAGTCAGCAGAGGAGAATTCTACAGAGCGTCCCAAAGGTACGAGCCTCCACTCATCAATAAACCAACCAAACCGTCAATGAAATAAGTCAAGATAAAATGAAGAAAATGTTATGGATACTACTATGAAATTCCCTTAAGCAAAGTCTCCTACTTCTTTTCCTAAACTAAATGCCCCATCCCTTGTTTGTTTCAGACTCCCAAGCCCCTCCTCAGGAGGTCTCGGCTCATGGCAATAATGGCTGCCTGTCACCTGACAAGAAGCAGCTGGCGCCCTCTAAAACTTTGCCCCGCCCGGTTTCACCAGACAGCCCAGACATCATCAACGAGCTGCAGCGCTACACGGGCATCAGCGGGCAGGCGGCCGCTGCAGCCCCCGCCGTGCAGCCAGACAGCAGCATGAAAGACCTGAACTCCCCCAAAGCCATGCAGACCAACGGGAGCAGCAGTGGGAGCGCTGGTGCTGGCAGGAGCATGAGCCACCATGATGCCTCTGTTATGAACATAGCCCAGCCCAACATGGACACCGCTGCTGCTCAAGACTTGAGAATAGGCAAAAAGCGCAAAGCGTCCCCCCCATCCCTGGATGAGCGCGTCAGTAAGCAGCCATCTGGCGCCCAACACTCCTCAGCTCCACTGTCCTCACACGGATTCCCCTTCAGCGGGGGCTATGGCATCCCCCCTGTGGGTCTCAACTCTGCCATGTTGGGCGGTTCCCTGGGGCATCCGCTGTTTATGGGGTCCGGCTCGCATTACTTCAAGCCCCCCCACGCTCAGCTGGGTGACCCCAGTTACATGTACCCGGATCTGTTTGGCTTGAGCGGCACTGTCCCCACTTCCTCATCCTCCTCTTCATCGGCAATAACCAGCGCTCCCGCCATGTCATCTTCCTCATCGTCCTCTGGAGACAAACCCCTGCCGCCGTTCATGCTGAACCCCAGCATGGCCGGCAGGGCTGGGATGCTCCCACCCGGCTTCCCCCTCTCATACAGTCCGTCTCTGGCCAGCCTTTACTCAGGGTCCATGCTGCCGGGTGGGCTGCCGGGCACAGCTGCCACCCCTGGCCCGGCCGGAGCCAGTTTCTTGTCTCAGTACCCTCCCACTGCCGCATCCAGCTCATCCTCATCCTCCCCTTCGTCCTTCTCCCCCTCAGCACGATCTGAGGGCTACAGGGCCCAGGTTTTAGTCAACGGCAGGGATGTTAGCAGCTCTGATGATGACGATGACGTCATCGAGGTGAGGGGACAGTGAGAGCTCAGTCAGCTGGATGATACCATAGACGCCAGAATACCGATTTTAGAAGGCCTAGAGGGAAATAAACAAAGAATAAAAGAGAGAGGAAGAGTTAAGTACCTGCTCTGGTCACCTGTGCTGCCTTGAAGAAACAGTCTGAAGAGTGATCGAAACGGACACAGAGTGACAAATCTCGAAGGTGAAACCTGAGGAAGTGTTTGAAAAATCTAACAGGAAGAAGGAAATGAAAATCAGAGGACTTTCGCTTCCAAGATTTTTGTCCAGTCCCGGCTTTAAGAGTGCTCATGGCTGAACTAAGTACTGCTGAGTGTGCAGCCTGTAGTGACTACAAACGGCCACTAGTTGCATCGTTAACTTTAGAGTTTCTAGTCCTGCAGCTTCGCTTAATGTCAAGATTCTTGCTTTCAACTCATTTAAAACGACCATAGGGTGGAGTTGTTCAGAAAAAAGGTTGAAGAATAGAAGTAGCTGGTAGTAAATTTTCTGCGATAACTGAAACAGTATTGTTCGTCACTTACCGAATATTGCTACTGAATATTTCCTAACACAGTGAAAGAAAGGTTTAGAAGATCGAAGTTTTGGAAAGCATTTTGAAC
The DNA here is from genome assembly GCA_037177095.1 of Craterocephalus marjoriae. Classification (NCBI taxonomy): domain Eukaryota; kingdom Metazoa; phylum Chordata; class Actinopteri; order Atheriniformes; family Atherinidae; genus Craterocephalus; species Craterocephalus marjoriae. Next base: position 17,914,495 of record JBAJHY010000013.1, on the reverse strand, counting down.
CTAATAATTCACTGCCAGGACAGGGGTATTGTACCTTTTCAGCACTTGATTTTGAGAAACACCAACAATTCTGTTTCATCTGGACAGATGGTATACTGTAGTTTGTCACATAGATGTGGACATAAATTCGAAAGACATCCAAGTGTACCGTTGACAGGTTTAATAGACAAGGTATAGCCAAACATGTTGTCCAGTAAATACAGTGTGTAGTTCTCTGTTAGATTTGCAGGTGTTCCAATTATACCGAGTTAATGGCTGGTAATAGCCTTTTGTTGTTTTCTT
>JBAJHY010000013.1:17626329-17636419 GCA_037177095.1 Craterocephalus marjoriae | reverse complement strand
CCAAGATGGCGAACGTGATGCGCATGCGCAGTCCACACACATACAGATCTTGCAGAAATACGGATCTGGTAGCCACACCATGTCCCAGTCTGTCCCAGTATGATCTGACCAACAGAAACTGGTGTAATTACTGATTGTTGACACAGAACACAAACATTATGTTCATTTCATTTACCAGTGCTCAGCAGGAGACCGGGCAGCACCACGAGCACGGTCCTCAGGACAAAGACACGCTGACATCAGTCGGTTCCTCTCCCGTTTCAACCGAGCGAAGCTACTCTGTCCACTCCTGAAAGTTTACCGTCATGTACATGAGTTAAAGTTTCAGGAAGACGAGACGTGAGTGGAATAATCTGTTATATATGTAGGAGTGATCATCTTTATTTATAGAGCAGCTTTGTTAAAGGTCGCCTGTTGCCATGAGACAAAAGCACACCTACGCTGACTGCACACACAGCTCCTATATGTTCTGTTCATTAACACCAGAACCTCCAGCATTCCTGGACCTCCTACAACGCCACGCCCCCAAGAACACAAAAAGTCTATCTACTTAAAAAAAGATGCAAACTCGCTGCCTTGAAAAAAATGGAGTTTTTGTTAGTCTGAGTGACGAGCAGGATCATCTGGGACGTTTGATCAGTTTGATATTTCTTATTTCTTAACCTGCACTTGTTATACTGAGTTCTGAATGAGTTCATGTGTTTTCTGTATTTTTAGTTGGCCTCGATTGTTGTTCAGGTCGTCATCACTGATTTAACTGCTTGTGTTTATATTTTCAAAAACTTTTTGTGTTATTTGAATTATTGATCTACCAAATAAGTACAAATAAAAAACAAGTACTTTAGGTTATAACCACCAGATATTTTCTGTTAAAACCAATATTAAATTTTACAGTGTAGCACCACCAGACCCCCGAGGACCAGGAGACTTTCCATGTAAGCAGCCAGGAAGCACACTTGGAGTATCCCAAGGTCCCATCCTGGGATCTCTTCATTTTAACATCGACATGCTCCCACAGCTCATAGAGAACAACAAAGTTAGTTACCATAGCGATGCGGACAACACTGATTTATACTGTATTATATTTAAATATTTGTATTTATAATCTGGTAAAATAAATAAATAGTCATAGATTTAAAGGCTAAAACAGAAGCGGTGGAGATAAAATGGTTTAATTCCTAGTCCAGCTTGTTAACCAACGGAGTGACGGGTCACACCCCCCTGCACCAGTCCCACCGAGACCAAGAAGTCCAGCGCTGAGGTCTTTCACTGGATCCTGGTCCATCCGAGGACAGACTTTAAGTTCTGGTGCTGGTCTATGAAGCTCGGAATGGTTCAGGTCCTCTGAATCCGGTATGGATCCGGTATGGATCCGGTATGAACCCGGTATGAACCCGGTATGGATCCGGTATGGACCCGGTATGGATCCGGTATGAACCCGGTATGGACCCGGTATGGACCCGGTTTGGACCCGGTTTGGACCCGGTATGGACCCGGTTTGGACCCGGTATGGACCCGGTATTTACACGGTATGCGCCCAGTTTGGACCCGCTTTGGACCCGGTATTTACACGGTATGAGCCCAGTTTGGACCCGGTTATGGACCCGGTTTGGACCCGGTATGGACCCGGTATTTACAAGGTATGAGCCCAGTTTGGACCCGCTTTGGACCCAGCAGACCCGTCAGGTCCTCTGGATGTGGTCTGTTATCAGTCCCGGAGTCAGGAGCAGACCTGGAGGATCTGCGAGCAGCTTGAAGGACGTAGTGACGTCACGTTTCTATGATGCAGGATAGATGAGCAGCTTTAACTAACAGCTGATGGAGAGAAAGTGCAGAAACATTTCCACCACAGTAAATACTGCCACGTGCACAGTCCTGCTCTGTCACCGACCGATGTCACGTAAAATAAAAATAAGCGGGTCAACCGGCTCGTTGCACAGAGACAGACGAGCCCCCAGTGACCTCAGACGCTGCTTCCCACAGAGGATGAGACGCTGAAAAAGAGCTTTATTCTTGTTCTTGCAGCCTCGAGAACAAGAAGAAATTTCTCACTGCTCGTGGAGGATGGAAGGAGCTTTAGTTTCCACCTTAGTGTCAGGTAGGGCTGGGTGTATGGGCTCAGACCAGTCAAACCAGTACCAGGATGTTTTGCCCAGTTCATCTGGAGAGCGACAAGAGCTGCTTCACCACTGATGTCAGGCTCTGAAGGTGCTGCCAGTCAGAGCCCACCGTGGGCCGGCCATGCTGGGTGTCTGATCAGTGCCTGCCTGGCTGCCCACTCCATTCACGTTTCTCTCTGTTGGTCCTCAGGGTTTCTCCTCATTATTACTGTGATGATATTTGGTTCTCTGAAGTTCTTCAGAAATCTGTCAAATGCAAACAAACCACATCACAGATCCTAAACAAGACTATAACACGGATATGGGTGCGCATTACGCGGCTAAGTGGGGCGCAGATTTGGTCGCATCCCCGGATAACACGCCTCGTGGATCTCCTCCCATCAGCCGCGGGAAGAAATTATATTCAATTTAAACCGTGTCATTGGACAAACTACACCACCCTGCCGGAATTATAGACTGTTATTGAGTGGGAAGGTGGTGAATTCATGTAAGAGAAAATATGAATTCTACAAATTTGCATAATGCGATTTTTTTTCCTCCCACCAATAAGTCAGAAAATTGATCTGTCCGTTCAGCCATGCGCAGATTAAATTGGGGTGGTCGTCCGATTGCGAGCGTGAGCCATATGGGCTACAGGAAGTAATCATAGTAATCCTATAATGTTTTTTTTTAATTATTATTATTGGTGTGATAATAAATGTGTGATGGACTGAGAGTGTGCATGAAGTGCTTCTTGGTAATATTTGAGGGGGGTTACGTCACTTCACAGGAGCTAAATTAGCTTACTGAACAATCGATCATGCATGAGATCATCACAGAACGAGCACCAAATGAGAAAATCTAACAAAAGAGCAACATTTTAATAACTTGACTAAGAAAATAACAACAAAACATATGCCCACTTTATTTCAGTTCCTCCGTAGAAAGCCAAACTTCTGGGAATGGACATCATCTCCCAGTTTTTCTAAGTTTGGCGAGAGGCAAAGGGTGACAGTCCTCCTGGGCTCTTTGTTAAGAGGATCATGCTTCATATGACAGGGTGATGACGGTGTGATTGTGTAAGATACGGGCTATTTCCTCCTCCCATTCCAGTTGTGGATATGGCGGTCGCCGCGGGGGCTGTGTAGCAGCCCTGCGCACCGGAGCCAACCATTACGAGTGTAAAAGAGAGAGAGAGAGAGAGGCAGTGAAGAGATGCAAGCAAAAGGGGGAGGGGTGGAAAAAAGGGGAGATGAGGAGAGCGTGATGGTGTGTGTGAGTGTGTGTGTGTACGCGCGTATATGTGTGGATGGATAGTAGCCGGGCTGCACTGCCGCTGCTAGAAGAGCGCGCACACACACTGAGGGTTAGTGTGTGAGCCAGCCAGTCAGTCAGTCAGTGTGAGTGCGCGAGCCATGTTGGATGTGAATCAGCGGGAGGAGAGATGCTGCCGCCGCGCCGCTCCTAGCGCTCACACCTCCAGCCCCACGGACCACAGCGGGTAGATGCCAACTCTCCAGGGCGACAGAGCGACGGGGGAGCCTGGGGGAAGGTGTCGGGCGGAGCCGGTGGTCCTGGAACTGGTCACCTAGCCGGAACGAGTGAGAAAGAAGGAAAGGCGGACTCAGGAGAGAAAGACAGGGAATAGTCGGAGGTGGAAGAGGGAGAAAGGAGGGGAGACACAGAGAAAGGAAGAGACTAAATGGCTGCACCGCTAACGGGCTTCACCCCGCTCCTGCTCTCGTCTGTGGCACTCCACCTGCTTCTCCTCGGTCCTTTGTTAGCCCTCACCCCAGGGACGGTGAGCACAGGAGGGGCTTCCAACAGATGGATCCCGGGCCTCTGCGACCGAGACGCCGGTAAAGTGAAGCAGGAGCAACAGCAGTGCGAAGAGGCAGGGGAGTCGCCGAGGGGCAGCTGGAATCTACGCCCTGGCAGGTGGACTGAGGTGCGGACACACGCCGAGGGCTGCTCCGGAGTACAGCGCTCAGGGACGCTGGGAGGATGTCAGAAAGATGGGGTAAAGAGGGGCGAGAAAGAGAGACTAGAAAGAGTCGGGACGTTTTGGGAGAGAACAGACAGCCCTCCGGCATCATTATCACCTCCTCCTTCTCTTCTCCGCTCCGGTTCTAAGAGCAGGTTGGACTCCGATGGCGCTCGCGCAGGAGAGGGTGTGGAGGGAGGACGGATGGAGGAGAAGGGCGTTGTTTCACCTCCCGCTTCACCTGCTTTCACTTCATCGCCGGTGCAAAACGGCAAAAAGAGAGAAGTACAAAGAACTAAAACGTGCGCGCTGAGGCCACACCTCGCCGAACGTGCTGCTGCCAGAGCCTTTGTGCACGCCTCTGGCCTCTATAGCGCACCCGGAAGTGGAAAGAGGAGAGGAGGAAAGGTGTGCAAAAGGGCTCCTAAGGTGAGGAAGCTGTTATCAACATGGTGCTCCTCGACATCCCGGCTTGTCCGCTGCCTAAGCTCCGACATACAAGCTCTTTTCCACACCAACAAGCCTTCACCTGGCTCCTCTCCAGCCACTCCCTCTCGGTGCAATTGTCCTCTTTCTGGATATATTTTACCACGTGCTGATGTTTCAAACCAGATCTTCAAATTCAACCCCGTCTTCACCAACATTTCAGACCGCATCTGTCAGTTTGTAACTTTTTATTCTTCTCAGACCAGCTACACTGATACAACTAAGCAACAGCCATTTTCAAGGGACAGTTGCAACCAGCAGCAGGTTTGGGATGCTGATCTGGGCTCAGCCAGCTTGGACACGAGAGCCGGGGATTTTTCTCATTTGGGAAGGCACAATGTTATCGATCCTAACAGCAACAGAGGTGGGGGTGATGATAGCTGGATGAGTGGGTGCATTAGGGATACAGAGAGGGAGAGGGGGCAGAGTTGTGGAGGACGTGGTGAGCAGAAGGATCCACTCAGATTTAGCTCGGAGGCATTAATTAACCACGGTGCCAGGGCACTCTTAGGCTGCTGGTTATCTCCTCCCCATGTTGCACATGCAAGGTCTAACAATGCCAGAATTATGGATGAGGGGAAGGACGATGGTAAAGAGGTGAAGGATGACAGAGGAGTGGCGGCTCACCACGGCAACAAACACACTAATTTATCTAATTACCCGGATAATGGTTTGGCTTTTCCGATTCTGACGCTCTTCCACAGCGCGGATAATGAGATTCAGCGGGGGAAATCAGCACCAGCAACCAGGGGGCAGGGCAGTCAGATCTGGACAGAGAACAGGGAGGCTCCCGATTGTTGCTTTAGTTTGGGGAGGAAAGAAACGAGGGACGGATATTTAGCTGCGTTTATGGTCCCTCAGGGAGGCGAGGCACAGATGAATGTCGCCATCCATTTTCAACCCAGAAGCATCACAGAGACGTCTGTCCAGCAGTTTCTGAGCAACAAAAGCGTCGTTCCTGAAACCACATCAAAATACTCGGTGCTTAAAACACACGCTCACACTCAGCCTGTTTTTTATGCAGAGAGTGGGAAACTCTCCCCGCCGCTCCGACGCTCTGCTGAAGAAGTAAAAGCAACTTCAGCAGCAGAGTCTGCCGGTGACTCAGGCTTTTTCTCCGCTGCTAAGTTTCCCGTTACATCTCCCGGTGCTGCGTCAGACACGTTTCACCCAGCAATTAAGCCCCATCTTCTCGCGCATCCTCATCACTTTAAAGCGGAGTTTCTTTCAGTTTTCTCGGAAATTAATCACACCACGTGGCAGGGCGACTCTCCGTCTCGCTTCCCCTCAACGGAGGAGGTAATTTCAGCACAACGGACAGCTCCGCCGGACGCTCAACACGTTATTCTGCTGAGCAGGTTTAACATTAACAGCAATAACAACAAAGCAGGCGAGGATAACAAGGAGGGAAAAGGGAATACTCGTGAATCGAAAGCGGAGAAATCCGACTGGCACGGCGAGACACAAAAGCAAGACCTGGGGGAGAGTGCTGTCCACTCAGGGTGCGCTGAAAGCATTTCTGTGCGAGGTGAACGCGTCCATATGCAATTAAAATCCGGTAATCAAGTGCCATTAGAGCCCGAAGGTGTCAGACTGCCAGATAAGCGGCAGATGGGGGCCGGGGAGGAGAGGGGTGGGAGCGCAGAGAGGGAGGGAGAGGGCTTGGAGGGGTCCGCTGCTGTTGCTGCTGATGTTTGGGGAGGAAAATTACAGGTGGGGGAGGGCAAAAGAGAGGCGCGGCTGATGGGAGGGAGGGGGCCATGGACAGAAGGGGAGGAGGATTGGGAGAAGGTGAGGGAAAAGGGGGTAACAAAAGCAGGCCAGACAGAGAAAAGAGATGCAGAGGGAGGAAATGATACAGATAAGGGCAGCAGCACCTCAGCCATCACACAGTTAGATAACAAAATAAAGAAAAAAGAGAGCCAGACACATGAAAGCTACCAGGGGGGTGAGAGTGGGGTGGAGGGGGAAGAAAGGCACACTTCAAGGGGAGGGAGGAGCTTGGAACGACTGATAGCAGTAGGAGATGATGATGCTTCACGGGGAGGGAAGGAGAGAAGGATTCTGATGCCGTGGTCACGTTCTAGACGTGCAGCTAACAGACACCCCCATTTCTCACAATATAACTACCAAGAGAAGGTGGCTGAGAACCAGCCGCCCGGCACCTCCGTCATGACCATGACAGCCTCAGACCCAGATGCAGGAGATGCAGGCAGGGTGAGCTACACAATGGCCCCGCTGATGAACAGTCGCTCGTCTGACTACTTTCACATCCACCCGGACACGGGTCTCATCACCTCCACTCAGATTCTTGATAGAGAACACATGGATATGCATTACTTCCGGGTCACGGCGACTGATCATGGCTCTCCTCGGCTCTCTGGGACCACAATGGTGGCCATTACTGTTTCAGATCGGAACGATCACTCGCCTATATTTGAGCAGACAGAGTACCGAGAGACGATCAGAGAGAACGTAGAAGAAGGCTATCCCATCCTACAACTGAGAGCAACCGATTCCGACTCTCCTGCCAATGCGGATATCCGTTACCGGTTTATTGGCGACACAGCCGCAATGGCTCGAGCTGCCTTTGAGATTGATCCGCGCTCCGGTCTCATTACAACTCGTGGATCTGTGGACCGGGAGACAAACGAGTACTACACGCTCCAGGTGGAGGCCAACGATCAGGGCAAAGACCCGGGGCCGCGCTCTGCCACTGTCAAAGTTTTTATCACAGTGCTGGATGAAAATGATAATGTGCCACAGTTCAGCGAAAAGCGCTATGTGGTGGCAGTGAAGGAGGATGTGCGTCCTCACTCTGAGATCCTACGTGTGAGCGCCACCGACCGGGACAAGGACAGCAACGCCGCTGTTCACTATAACATCATCAGCGGTAACAGCCGTGGACAGTTTTCCATCGATAGCGTCACTGGTGAGATCCAGGTGGTGGCCCCGCTGGACTATGAGTCAGAGCGCGAGTACACGCTCCGTGTTCGTGCACAGGACAATGGCCGACCACCTCTATCCAACAACACTGGAATTGTCAGTGTGCAAGTGACAGATGTCAATGACAACCCACCAATCTTTGTCTCCACACCGTTCCAGGCATCTGTGCTTGAGAGCGCCCCAGTTGGCAGTTCCATCCTCCACATTCAGGCCATTGATACAGACTCTGTGGATAACGCACGTTTGGAGTACAGGTTAACGGGAACTGGCTCTGACACACCATTCGTTATCAATTCTGCCACAGGCTGGGTCACTGTCAGCTCCATACTTGACAGGGAATCAGTCGAGCACTATTTCTTCGGCGTGGAAGCCAGGGATTATGGCATGCCGCCTCTTTCTGCCACAGCGAGTGTCACCATAACAGTGATGGATGTTAATGACAACCGCCCTGAGTTCCTTCAGAAGGAGTACTATTCTCGGCTGAATGAGGATGCGGTGGTTGGTACCAGCGTAGTCACTGTCACAGCTGTGGATCGAGATGTCAACAGTGCTGTGACCTACCAGATAACAGGTGGGAACACCAGAAACCGCTTTGCCATCAGCACAGCGGGAGGAGCTGGGCTTCTCTCCTTAGCCCTCCCCCTGGACTACAAACAGGAGCGGAGATATGTTCTCACCGTCACTGCATCCGATCGCACACTCCATGACACCTGCCAGGTGCACATCAACATCACGGATGCCAACACACATCGGCCTGTATTCCAGAGCGCCCACTACTCTGTTAGCGTGAATGAGGACAGGCCGCCTGGAAGCACTGTAGTTGTGATCAGCGCCACAGACGATGACGTTGGGGAAAATGCTCGAATCACATACTTTCTTGAGGATAACATCCCTCAGTTCCGCATCGATCCAGGTACAGGGGCGATAACTCTCCAAGCTGAGCTCGACTATGAGGATCAGATGACCTACACTTTGGCCATAACGGCTAAAGATAACGGCATACCGCAGAAATCAGACACGACTTATGTGGAGGTAAATGTAAATGATGTGAATGACAATGCACCCCAGTTTCTCAGTCCAAGATATCAGGGAACAGTGAGTGAAGATGCCCCCCCATTCACCAGTGTCCTCCAGATCTCAGCCACTGACCGTGACGCACATGCCAATGGCCGTGTTCAGTACACCTTCCAAAACGGGGAGGACGGTGATGGAGACTTTACCATTGAACCCACATCCGGCATCGTCCGAACTGTTCGTCGTTTGGATCGTGAGAGCGTTCCCTTCTACGAGCTCACTGCCTATGCTGTGGATCGCGGCGTGCCCCCTCAGAAAACCCCTGTCCACATCCAAGTGACGGTCCTCGATGTGAACGACAATGCCCCGGTCTTTCCTGCTGATGATTTTGAGGTTCTGGTGAAAGAGAACAGTGCTGTGGGCTCCGTGGTGGCTCAGATCACTGCCACCGACCCAGATGAAGGCGCCAACGCTCAGATCATGTACCAAATTGTAGAGGGAAACATCCCTGAGATCTTTCAGATGGATATCTTTTCAGGAGAGCTCACTTCCCTCATTGATCTTGACTATGAGGCCCGCAATGAGTACGTCATTGTAGTCCAGGCCACATCAGCACCTCTTGTCAGCAGGGCGACTGTCAGGATTCGATTGGTGGACCAGAATGACAATCGGCCAACTCTACAGGACTTTCAAATCATCTTCAACAACTTTGTGTCGAATCGGTCCAACAGCTTCCCCAGTGGGGTGATCGGGAGAGTACCGGCCCATGACCCTGATGTGTCAGACAGGCTGTACTACACCATCGACAGGGGAAACGAGCTTCACCTGCTGCTCCTGAATCACACAAGTGGAGAGATCCGGCTTAGCCGAAAACTGGATAACAACAGGCCACTGGTTGCTCCCATGCTGATCACTGTCACGGGTAAGAGACCATGGAATGAAAAATGTGTGGAAAGATGGGAGGGAGGTTGCATGTGCGAGGTCGGTTTGGATTCCCCTGTAGCTTTATTCAGTGTAAAAATACTGTGAAGATAAGGACTCTAACATGATGAGGTTGAGTGTGAGTGAGAAATGGAGTGCTAAGGTTTGCTGAGTCCTGAGCTTTGCTTCTACCTTACACTTTGCGTCTGCCTTCTGAATTGAGCTCATGAAGCAATTGGGTTGATATTTTAGATTTTCCATTGGGCTTTCTGAAATACAGGTCGTGGCAATTGAATGGCTGGAAGGTAGACAAAGCAAGAAAATTAGGTTTGGTACTCAGATCTACCTGGAACAGTCTTTCAGAGAGTAAATATAGACAGTGATGGAGCTGCTGTTCAGGTTGGATATACCTGATAGCATGTGAAGTAACAAGACTTATGGTCGTTCTCTGTGAGTAAGACACATGTGAGAAAGGATGATGCATTGTGTGGATGTCAAATGAGAAAATATGGCAGCAATTCCCCAGTGTGATGGAAACATGTTGGGGGCAGAATTTATTTTAGGTCTTCCGTGTGGCATGCCTGGTGATCATTTTTGGTGAATTCTCATGGACTTTTTCTCATTAGTCAGCATGATTACC
>JBAJHY010000013.1:17508625-17518831 GCA_037177095.1 Craterocephalus marjoriae | reverse complement strand
TCTCTGCTGGTTTAACTAAGCTGGAGCTGAGATGAGCTTCATTCTGTCTATTAGTGAAACCTCAAGTCCTGATGCTGGAACTGGGCTGAGCTGAGATAGAAGAGCATATTATGCTGGAGGTGCTGGAAATATTTCTAAAGTATCTGTTGAGAGGAAAAGTAGCTATACATGACTACTGGATGCTTATAGCATTTTTTTTTTACTTTATGGATGTAAAAGCTCCTCTTGATAATTAGCATGGAAATGGTAACTTGTAGCCATATGGGTCAGAGACAAGAAAGATAGAACTGTAGTCTGTGAAGTATATTTACATGTATTTTCATTTATTTGTATTTTCTTATGTTTATTACAGTATATGACGAATAGTATTTACTAAGTACTAAGAGTATTTGATCTTTGTTTTGTTGATCCAGCGTCTTAATGCAAAGGCTCTCATCTTGGAGCAATTCATAAATGTCTTTAAGTGTGGTATTATGAATTTTGACTCTCTTGGTTGTATTACACATCTTTAGAGCTTTACAGATTATAGTTTATAATCTGTAAAGCTCATGCTTTGGTGGAATGAAAAACTGATTGTGCCCCCCCTCCAAAAAATCCTCTAAAATACCTATTGTTGGTGTTCTTTGCTGATTGTATGATTATGTTGGTGTTTGTGCTTTTACTGTTTTCTTTTTGTAATGTCTTTTTATTCTAATGAAGGCACAATCGTAAAGAGACCTTGCTCTCAATGGCTTGAATGGAAGCTCTGAAACTTGACAAAATTGATACAAATTTATTGCCCTTTTCCATCTTGGCAGGTGAGGGCCCATTCTTATCTGTGTACAGCCTCCGGCCCCACCCTAAAGTCTGTGCCTCACTGAGTGTCCTGCAACATAACAGAATCCATGGGATAAGACCAAAAATACTGGCACAGATCTGTGCTGGACCAATCCACAAGCAGAGGGAACACGGTAAGCTAAAGCAATTCTTGTTTCTGCTGTTTATACGTTTTTTAACTATTTTTTTATTTACTGTCCTTTCAAAAAGAAATATGAGTCAAGAATAGATTATGACAATGGTGATTATTACAGGTGTTATTTTCACTGATTACAGGAATAATTAAGAAAGAATATAAAGCAAGATTAGGTTGCTGTGGCTTGTTGAAAAACTGTTTAAGGTCAAATAAAATTAATCCCGTCTTCACCTTCATTCTCCAGGACAGAGCTCCACCTCAGACTCCAGCTGCTATGACTTAGCAGTGTTTGGAGGCAAGGCTCTGAGACTGTTGAGGCTCCACGTGGATTTGAAGAGTGTGGAGCATCCGCAGGTGGAGGTCCTCGGTCCCCTCTTGAATCTAGGGGACTGGGTCTTGGATGCACAGTGGCTCTCTGGAAACAAACAGCCCATGCTGTGTGTGGCTGCAGCCCACAATAGTGCTCTTCTCCTGGATGTCGTTACAGGAAATGTTCTAGTTCATTCCTCTTGTCTCGAAGGTTGTTTGCTGTATTCTGCCCTGCTTTTAGTCCATGAATCCTGGGCAGATACTATCGTAGTAGGAGGGACTGTTTTCAACCAGCTGGTCATCTGGAAACCAAAAGGAGGAGATGAAAGTAGCGATTCTGGCTACAAAGCTCCAGTCGAGCGGCGTCTGTCGGGTCACAGCGGCGTCATCTTCAGCATCTCTTACCTCCAGGAGAAAGGATACCTGGCATCAGCCTCCGACGATCGTAGTGTGCGAGTGTGGGGCATCGGTGCTTTAGGTGGCCTTGGGGGGAAATGTGGGCACTTAAATCCGACTTGTTTAACAGTCCTTTATGGCCACCAGGCCAGGGTGTTCTCAGTGCATCTCTCACCGAGGAGAGTGTTCAGTGCAGGAGAGGACGGGGCCTGTTTAGTCTGGGACTGGGCTGGAGGTGGGAAGGTGGTTCGCACGCTGAAAGGACATCGAGCAGGGGGCGTCCGTGCACTGGCAGTCAGTGAGGGAGGAGAGAAGAGATGGGTGGCTACAGGAGGGGCGGATGGAGGGCTGAGGCTGTGGAAAGTGGACAGCAGTGAGGAGAGAGAGAGTGCGGACGAGGCAGCGTCCGAGAAACTAACAGACCTGAATTTTCCCAGTCAGGGTCAGCCTAAAGTAGTTTGTTTAGTTGGAGAAGAGACTGGAAATACAAGCTGGAGTCACTTTGTGGTTTGCACTGACGCGGGAACGGTTTGTCAGTTCGCTGATGGAAAATGGGAGACGTTATGGCAAGGCACGTCTGATTTTCAGTCCTATTGTGTGATGAACACAGTAACGGTGAGTGTGAGAGACTCAGCCTGCACAGTTCATTTGTGCGCTTTGGGAAACCTCAGCGGTACCCTGCAGGTCTTCCCCACTTCTCAACCTCAATCTGGCATCGGTCTCACAGGTGGATCAGGGAAGATCCAGAGTATTTTTTTCCAAAAGGGAGAAGACGGTGTGTTCTTGCTAGCATCAGGCGCTGAGGGACTAGTCTATCGTTGGCGTATCGAGGTAAAGGTTAATGAAAACTCTTCCCTTGTTCTCAGAGCGAATTCTCTTCCACCTTTCCTCCTGCCTTGCTGCGCTAAACGCTGGCTCACAGCCGCCGTTTGCCTCCAAACCACTTCCCAGGAGGTTCTTTGGGTTTGCGGAGACAGACGAGGGTCCTTACTTTTGTATCAGGAAGGCGACAAGTGTGAACAAAAGAAAAGTGACGATGACACATTAAATGACAGGAAACAAGTCGTTGATGAGCAAGAAGCTGAGGAAAAAGATGGCAAAGTGAGGGAGCCCCTGAGCTGTCTGTTTGGGATGCACGGGAAACACGGAGTAACCTCTGTGTGCGAGTACCGAGGATTACTCTACAGCACTGGCAAGGACGGCTGCGTTAGGATTTTCAGAGTGCGCCGAACGCCATCAGAAAAACAGGAGGCAAGCGGAGAAAATGCAGAGGAGAATGACGGGCTTCAGCTGGAAGTGCTCAGAGTCCAGCGGGCCTGCAAGGGGATGGAGTGGCTGGAGAAAATTCTGATCCTGGAATCTGAAATTCCAGAAATTGAAGACGAACTCGAGAATTGGAGGAAGACAAGGAGACTGGATTTGACAGAGAAGGTGGAGGTTGTCGGGGTGGGAGAGGTTGATGAGAATTTGAGAGGAGAGGTAGTAAGTGGGAGAGAAGCTAGGTTTGTCATTGTGGGATTCCACGCGGTCCACTTTGTCGTGTGGGACCCTTTGAGGCAGGAGAGGCTGATGGTGGTCCCCTGCGGTGGGGGGCATCGCTCGTGGAGTCTCTGGCCGTCACATATAGGGATTTGGCCCGGGTACGGAGCTTTGGTCTTCATCAAGCAGGGAGCAATCCTCGCTTCACGACCTCCCGGAGAGGCGTTGGGCTGGGCGAGAAAATCAGGAAGTAATAGAGGATGGAGCTTGAGAGAAGGGGTGCATGGGAGGGGGATTTGGTGTGTAGCCAGGCTGGGGAGGATAGCGGAGTTTGGCCATGGTACTTCAATGAAATCATCAGCTAATAGAGATAAGAATGAGGGAGGTGAGGTGGAAAGAGAGGAAGGACATTGGGAGATAGTGGTGACGGGAGGAGAGGACACGAGTCTGGCTGTCCTGGCAGTACGTCCACTTTCTGGCACTATCAAGGTTCTCTCAGTGATTACTGACCACATCTCAGGGGTCCGTGCCGTGGCAGCAGTAACACGTCCAGACGGAGGGGCGGGAAGCTCACCCAAGTCTTTCTCCGCCCTGCTCGTGTCGGCTGGTGGCCGGGCTCAGATACAGTGTTACAGACTGCTGGTTGTCTGGGACGAGCAGAGGTCGGCGCCGTCCTGTCAGGTGATCCAGGTGGCGAGCCACCGATTGGACGAACAGTGGGAGAAGAGGCGGAACAGACACAAGACGGTGAAAATGGACCCAGAAACAAGGCAAGCTTTACATCCTTTTATCAATCAATGCATCTGGGCGGCGTCTGGTTCTTTTCAAAGATTTGATTCCTTTGGTCCGGCTCTCCTAGAAGAGTCGGCTCGCTCTGCCCCCAAATGGTTCTTCCGTTAGTGTAACTTAGAGCTTCTATTCTGGTCAGATTTTGTAATGAATTGTTTGTATGTTGATAAGTGGTTTTTAATATTGAACTCATGGCCACTAGGGGCACTAAATCTGTCACTTCCTGCTGGCCACATGTTACTTTGGCAAAACTAAAAGGTTTCCATCAGTATTGTAGAATTTTCTTTCTAATCGTTCTATTATTTGATATTTGAATTATAGGAAATTCATTTATAGCATGCAAGCCAGGCTCACTCACACAAAACGTTTAGCCGGTCTGTAGTTTTGGTCTGTGGCCAATTAGCTTCAACTAGCAGCATTTAGCTTCTACTGAACACCTAAATAAAGACACATACTGCCAGATGTAGACAGGCATATAGTGTACTGCAACACTGTTTGCAGTGGCAGTGGCTCAGGTGCTCATAGAGGGTAGAGCAGGTCATCCCATGACCCCAAGGTTGGTGGTTCAAACCTCACTCTCACCCCAGTCAACTGTGGTTGTGTCCTTGGGCAAAGTGTCACTGCTGAACTCAGTTGTAAATCTCTTTGATAAAGGTGTCTGCTGAATGGTATTTTGTTTTGTTTGCACATCAGGCAAAGAGCTAACTAACAACACTGAGGCAAACAGAGTGGCTTTTGCATCCACTCGGCTCTTTCAGCAGATTCCATTGAGCAAATTCTTTGCCGAGGTCCACTCGTGTCTTTCCTCTGGACCGATCCCTTTCCTACTTTCTCTTCCAGACCACCTCAGACACCTTTTTTACGTTCTTATATCGTTTAGCCATTACAAACTTTCCATTAAAGGAGAAATAAGTAGTACATAGCAGAGCCCTCTGTGTTTATAGAGCGTAAAGCATCCATTATTACTCACATTAGGTTAGTATTTGGGTACTAACTTATTATTTATGTTTATTTTCCCAAATATTTATCACTATATATTAATATATATTTTCCTTTTTTGCAAAGTGTATTTCATAGAGATTTCTTCATTGTCCCTGCCTAATGCCTCCTCATTTTCTATTTTAAATTTATCTCTTAATCTTCCTTTAGAAATGCCCCCAGTCAAGTTTTACCAATTATATGTTTGTGTGTTTTCAGGTATCTGTCCATCGAACTGGTGGAGCAGAAGAAGGACTGTGTCCTTGTGGCTCTGTCCTGCAGTGATGGGGCTGTCAGGTTGGTTATATATTGTATATTCTTACTAATCTGAAACTGGTTCTTAGAAGCTGAAGAAAAGCAGGATGAGATTCAGTGGTTAAGCTGAAGTTGTTTATGTGTTTTTTAATTGAAGGGACTTTATGTAATCTTAAAGGAGAACTTTGGTATTTTTCAACCTGTACCTTTGTTTCACATAAATATTTTCTGATGGAGTTCGAGTTGCGCCACAACCGTCTGGGTGAGTAAATGATCATATAGCATGCTACAACAAAGGTACAGGTTGAAAAATACCAAAGTTCTCCTTTAAGTTTTTTGAACTAGCGACTGCCATCTATGGCTCTTAGCGGCACTGCAGCCTCCACAGTACACTCGTGCATCTCAACTTGGAGCTATTTTCATCATTTTTCATCATTTTTTATCATTTTAATTATAAAGGGTCAAATAAAAAGGCTATTGTAAAGGTATTTTTCAGCAAAATCTTACATTTAGTCCCTTTAAAATTGTAGATGTTATGGCTCTAACTGAATGAAAGCTTTTTGTGGTGAACTTAGGCAATTTTAGGATGGTTAGATTAGACTAGGTTAGATAGGTTATATACTTATTCAGCAATCATTATACAGCTGGTACTGAATCAGAAGGGAAACTGGTTTAACCGTGCAAGACAATAAGAGTGAAAGAATTATGAGACAAGTAAAAATAAGAAACCTTTCCATTTATAAAAGTACACTCTCTGGGTTTTTAAGCCGAGCTGCATTTAGGTTTTTATAGAATTAACATCATTCTTTACATACATAGATGCATATTTTTGTATCTTTCTTTCCAGATTGTTCTCAGTGAATGAAGTTAATAGTCAAGTTAATTTGTTTTGGGAGTCGTTTTACCACCAGCGCTGTGTGCTCAGTGTCGCCACCTGCAGCTTGGAGGATTATAAAGGAAACAGGTGAGTTTACCTTTGCTAGCTTTTAGTCACATCATGTTGCAACTTGTTTTCTTGAAACCCATGTTCTGATCGGTAAAGAGTAATTCTTTTTTAGTATCACTATAGATAGAATATGAAGAAAAAATAATCTTGTGTAGTAATTTTGTTTCTCTTAATCACACTATGCAGGTATAAGCTGCTCTTCACTGCTGCGACAGACGGGAAAATAGCTGTGTGGCATTTGACTGAAGCTCTGCCCTTATCAATGGATAATTCCTATTGTGCTGCAATCCCACCAATCCCCTGCCTCGACATTCCCGCCCACCAAAGCGGCATCAACACATTGGCTGTTTGGATAGAGAAATTGGACGAACAAGTGAGCTGTTGCCTGGTAGCTGTTGCCAGCGGAGGAGATGATGGACAGCTGACAGTGTCCACAATTAGGGTGCAATTCCCAGAAGATGGGAAGATTCAGGGCAGCGGAGTGTCTTCTCAGATACCCCAACCACCTACCAAATATCTGCACCAGCTTCAGCTTCATCTCCACTCCCAGTCCCACATCCCTCTGGCCCACGCTGCCCCGCTCACGGTTCTGAAGCTCCTCAGTCCAGGCCGACTGGTCTCCACCTCTTCAGATCAAAGGGTTTGCCTGTGGAAGGTGGGCGGTACCGGCATTCACCACACTGGGGCGCTGTGCTCCCACGTTGCAGATGCTGCAGGACTGGCAGTGTGGGAGGGGGAGGAAGGAAAGGAAAGGAAGAAAACAGGCTTTGAGCATCTAAGCGCAGTTTGTAAAGAAAAGGAGAGTGGTACACCATTAGAGACGGAGATAACAGAGGATGGGGGGTCCTGTAAGGACAAGCAAACAGCTGCTGAGTCCTCGGGTAGAAGCTCTGTTAATGCAGCGATCAAGAAAGGAGACGGAGGTGATGCATCTGATAATCTAAAGAGTGAAACAATCAATCACTGTGGCGAGGGAAACAGCACAGGTTTAAAGGCTTCCTCGCAGAGCAGGGAGAAGAGAACCAAGGTGGGATGGGTGTTGGTGTGCGGCCATGGTTTCCAGCTACTACGAATCAGAGATAGAGAGATGCATGCAGAGGTATAGAGGAATAAAAATGAAAAGAAAAACCTGCAAGTTAAAGTGACTCTTCAAAGTCAGGCAGCCTGCATGAGATCAAAGTACGTAGGTGATCTTTCTCTTTCCAGAGAGACATGACGATGTTAATGATTTGGGTCTTGTATGAATCTGAACACAGAATTTCTGTTTGAATAATTAAAAAAAAACTTTTTTAAATAAAGTAATTTTTTAAGCTTTTTGCCTCTGTGATACTTTGTTGTTCTAAAAGCCATTAACTGGCCTTGTGTGTGAAGAAGATTTTCTAAAACTCAAAATGTGATTGTTTCTGAATCACTGACTCTGACAAACAAGCCTGTTCAATGAGGGAGTGCAAAGCTTTCATTTCCTTTCATTAATATTCAAACTGATGATAATGTGATTCACATGCACTGAAACAAAGCAGTTCTGAACAAGGATTTGTCTGGAATCAGGATGCAGTTCTTTAAGGAATAGTACACAAAAAGTGTTTGGTGTTCATCAGTGATGACAGCAATTACAAAAGCGCATTGAAAGCGCTCTGTTTAAAGTTTGTGCCATCTGCGGCTTGCCTCAGGGAACGGCACGAAACTGCAGTTATTTTTAATACAGCGTCTTGCAGCTCAGCCATCCAGGAAGTGAAGTCCTTTCTTTTTCTGTTCAGGGATTTCATCTCTATTATTAACCAGAACAAAGATTGCATCCTGCAATTTAATCCACAAAGACTTTGGGAACTTTGAAATTTATATGTGACCCACTTCCCATCATCACCTAATTTTATTTTTTTTCGTTTTCACTTTAAGATGTTTAATATTTGTTACAGATCCTCTTTCTTACATACTCTTGAATGCTTCAGCTCAAACTTCAAAACAGCAGCACTTCAGCTAAAATGCTTGTTTTTGTAGATAATTCTTCATCACTGCCAGTGTTTGTAATGTACAGTATTGTATACTAAAAAATGCTTCAAAAATGCAACTTTGCATAATCTGGTGTTTGTTTATGAGACAAATGAGGAAGCAACTCCTCAGACAGCTGCCTCCTTTTCATTTAATCCTGTTTCTAATAAAACAAAAAAAACAAAACACAAGAACTGAAAGTCCTGATGGTGTAAATGAAAAATTTCTAACGGGCATGTCTCTGAGAAGAGCTTCACTAGATTTTAGTACAGTCTCATAGGAGGGAAGGACCAATGTTCAGGGCTCGGGAAGGAAGAAGGAGGTGCTGGGCTTCTGTCCAGCATGTGAGATGGTGGGTAATGTGTCATATCAATGTGATGGGAACTGAGAGCTGGGAAAGCTAAAGGTTGACTGTACTGGCTGAACGGCTGGAGGTGATTGTTTTGAAGAAGTGGGGGCATCACGGGAAAAGAAGGCGAAAACATCTTCCAAGAAGAAGAAAAGGTCGAAAGGAAAGTCAGAGAGGGAAGTGTCCCCTCCGGACCTGCCCATAGATCCAGATGAGCCAACATACTGCCTGTGTGAGCAGGTGTCCTACGGAGAGATGATAGGCTGTGATAATGATGAATGCCCCATTGAGTGGTTTCACTTCTCTTGTGTTGGGCTGCATCATAAGCCCAAAGGCAAGTGGTACTGCCCAAAGTGTAGAGGTGAGAATGAAAAGACCATGGACAAGGCCCTGGAGAGGGCCAAGAAGGAGCGGGCATACAACAGGTAGCTCACTCTGCCTTTCCCAGTGAACACTATTGTGTAAAAAAATGTTATGTCCTATGTCATTTTAAATAAATACTGTCAAGAGTATTGTATTGAGATGAACTTGTTCACATAATTTTGTAAGTGCTTGATAGCTGAGAAACAGGAGATCTCAATTTGGTCCATACATTCGTAAAGAATGAACACAAATCTAAACAGGACTTTGTGGATGTTTTTTTTAAGCTGTTCTACATGTACATGTCTTTGTTACCATCATGCATGCAGCATTACATGCTGAAATATCTACTCATTTAACAAATAAAACATTTCTGAACTTGCAGGGCTTTTTTTAAATGTATTTATGTAGCAGCTCAGTGTTGATAGTGACCACCCAGTTTAGAGTAAAATTGGCAAAGCAAAGCTTTCAGAATGAATAAAAGTCATTTCTTAAACGAGAATGAAAGGAGGTAAATTTGTAGTTGCAAAGGTGCAAACCCAACACCTCTCATTACACCAAGAGATCACAGTTAAAACATGATGAAGGTATCTCTATACTGTGGAAATGTTTTATTATTGACAGTGCTGGGAAAATGATCAGAATTGAATGATTAATAATGCTTAATGCAAGCAAATAATAAAGGAAAACCTTTTTTTAGGCTAACAGGAAATTAAGACTGTCATCATGACATTGACTAAGAAGGCAGAGCAGTCATCGGGGAACACTTTAAGTTTAAGACTTACTCAAAGGCCAAACAATTTTCTGATTGAAAACTGTGGTACATATGATTCAGAGTTGTTGTACATCTGCAGATCTAGTCCAGACTGAAGAAGCTAGATCAGCTTTATCTCAAGGAATCACTAAAAATCTAAATGTGCCAGACTTCTAACGACATACCTAAAACATTTGCAGCTGTAATTGCTGCAGCAAAGTATTAAGGTTTCATTTTTAATCCCACTCAAGCTTTCCTTGTTTAAGATGACATGTATAATGTACAAATCAAATGTCACAACCTCCTTAATTGATCTGTTTAAATGCTAGCTTGAAAAGGCACAAAATGTTGGATACTTTTACGAGGCGGTATTTGTGCATGCATGCATGAGATCATGCCCTGTTGTGAATGCTGCAGCCCACAGAGATAAAGCCAGGGGTCAGCTGTCTCATAATGATTTATTCATACCATGAGACTGTGCAGTTGTGTGTACCGGTGTTCTTTTATATGCATGTTTGTATCATACAAGACTCATCAGAGTTGAAACATTAAGACACAAGCTCAGTTTCTCATTCAAACAGTCATAAAGTGTTGAAGTCAGATGGCTAGGTTGATGAATGAATGCTTGCTTTTCTAAACTATTTTTTTTT
>JBAJHY010000013.1:17138565-17149641 GCA_037177095.1 Craterocephalus marjoriae | reverse complement strand
AGTAGAGATTAAACTCTCACCAAGTGTCGAAACCTTTGAGTCCAGGTTAAAAACTTTCCTTTTCCCATGTGTCTATGCACCTCCCAGTACACCAGTAAGACTATTATTTAACTTTTTTTCGCCTTAAATTATCAGAGTGGAGCGGCATTCATTGTCCTCCTTTGAACATTCACAGGACCGGAGAAGGTGCAGCACAGCGTCTCCAGTGCCGGCTCCAATAGTTCAATCCGTGTGTCATGGACCAAACCTCGTGGAAATGTGGAGCGTTATAAGGTTCTTCTGAAGAGTACTCAAAATAATTTCAGCCGTGAAGAAGAGCTGGACTCTACCAATACCTCCTTCATTTTCACCGACCTGTCAGCTGGCATCAATTACAGCGCTGTGTTGACCACATGCATCGGACCTTTTAGTGAACCATCAGAAGTCGTTACTAATGCAACTTGTGAGTATGAAAAATTGTAATCAGGTTGGATTCACACACTGAAGGTTTTTCTGTTTTTTATCCATTTTAAAGCACAATCAACTTTTAACTTTTAGACATTAGAATAATCTTTTTCTATGCAGATGACATCCAATTGTTAGAAATGCAGTATAAAAGGATTTCACTGCCTGTCTTTCTTTCTTACTGATTTTTTTTTTTGTTGTTGTTGTTGTTAAAAAAGTGCTGGTGTGTTGATGTCGGTGTGCATATGTGTCCTTGCAGTCCCCAACCCTCCTGGGCCTATTGATATCCTGACCAAGACAACCAGCTCCATCGCATTTAGTTGGGCAGAAGCTCCTCTAATGACATCAGGATTATTCCACTATAACATACAAATTCAGCAAGGGCAACACATTATTACCAGCACTGAGACTAAAACCACACACACCTTTTCATGGAATTTATCTCCTGCTAGTTGGAATTAACTTTTATAGGAAGGAGTGGACTTTACTTTATGCCTATATTCTTTTAAAAAAAAAAGGACATTCAAAGTATAGCAGAGCCAAACAAACTCCGAATGTGTTAAAATTTCTCTCTCTTCTTTTTCCGTTCTACCACTCGGGGAGTTGTCTTGGAGATCAGCGCAGCCTGGGAGACCAAAGAGTGGAATGAGATGTTGAAAAGAGGAAATATGTCTGCTCTCCCACTCTGGGATTTTGGGTTTTACGATTCTGTGTGGTCTTTCTGAGATTAAGTGGCAGCAAAGGGAGTGGTGTTTAACAGAAAGTGAAGTGGTTTGATTACTAAAACACGGGGAGATCTTGGGGAGTACTTCTTGCCAGGACCAAAAAGCACCACATAAATATCTAGGGTCAGGGCAAGCTGGTGAAAACAAACGCTTTCAGTGTTCCTTGAAGTAATCTGTGATTATTAGGGGATGATTGACTGACCACAAACACTCCTCCTATATGCAGGCACACAATTAAATCATCTGAAGTTGCCCATTTAAGCCACAATTGTGTGTCTTGGGTATGTACAGTATTACATTAAACACTGTTGCTTCTTCTGAGGTGTATGAATCATTACCATAAACAAACAGGAACATTGCCAAGAACTCTGGCAGCCTTTCAGCCATTACAATTCACAATACTAAGACTGATTTCCCTTTGAGAATGGTGATATATTTGGAGCATATAACAGGAAGACGCTGTGCTTCCACTAATAGCTCAAGAGTTCAAAAGCAGGTGAAGGTAAAACAGAAAAGTCACTTCCTATTCGCCAAACAGCCAAAAACAGCTGTTTGCCACAAGCAGAGAAATCCCATCAGGTCTGCTATATTTCAGTTTAAAATAACTTATAAGGTTCAGAGGACAAATGGTTTGGCTTTTTACAAGAATCATTTATCTGTAAGCTGGAAGGAAATTGAGCTAAAAGGAATCATTATTACAAAAAGTGTTAAGTTTTATAAAACACAAGCAAAAAGGATTTGCAAAGGATTCAGATATTTCAGGTCATGTTTGTATTGCAGCTTCACTGCAGAATAAAACGTTGAAACTTCCACAAACCACAGATTCATATGAACTCAGAAAGGGCCTAGCCTCATTCAGATGCTTAAATAATGCATGAGGGGCCATTTTATAAGCCAAACAATTTTGGTTTTTTTTCTTTGTGGAGAAATTTTGTCAACATAAGCATGTCAGTGGATAGGTATTTACTATAATCTATATTTAGTTGAAAAATGTAGTCTAAGCTTTTAAACAAAGGCTTTAAGCCGATTGGTGGCTATCTATGTTCAGCTCAATGAGTTCAGTTAAGATCAGACCTAAAAACAAACTACAATGAACATCTTTACCTAGAGTGGATCATGAAACAGTTTTAGGATTTTGTGGTTTAAGGTTATTTTTAAACTTCTCAGAAAAACACTTGCTGATATCGAATTTTATTTTTCCCTGTTATTTCTTCCCGTTAACCTCCCAGGCCGTCACGAGTCACAGGAGCCCTTCCTCCAGTGGATGGTCTTGCTCAGTCTGTGCAGTTAGACATATTTGGGCTACGTTCAGTTTGCCGTAGAGATACATGGCGGACTTCACAGACTGTTGAAGATAACATCTACATGAAATTAACTTCATGGCCAAACGCATTTACAAACTGAACAGAGGGGAACTGGTAACCAAAGGATGCATTGTCAACTAACTGGAATAATTTCTTTCAGTTATATTTATTTCCTCTCGTTTGTTGTATATTGGAGAAGTTTTCTTTGATTTCATTGACACTAATATGATTCCATGTAATCCCACCCACACAAGTTAAATCTGCTGACTCATTTACCAAAAACAAGCTTTTAAAACCAGGATCCTTTGGAATTACATGCTCATATTCATATCCTCTGGCTCTCAGATATTTCTGAGCCCCTACTGTGGCAGTAGGAGTAATTCGGGTCACGGTACCAACATGGTTCTTGGCAGATTTCAGATTCTTGGTCAGCTTAATAGAGCTACAAACCGCAGAGTGCAGGGGGTAAAACACATGACCTTTGACTGGCCCTTCTTGTCATGGTTTCAGAGTGAAAAACGGTTATATCCTGACGGCGGCTCAGCCAGCGGGCCTGCCAAGCTGCAGCTGTGTGCCGCACAGAACAAGCTGCGTCTGCACATTGAAAGTGTCCTGCCTTGTTAAAGTCGGGGCAGGAGATTGCTGCAACAGCTGGGTAAATACCAGTTATTACCACTTGGCTGAGCAATTGAACTGCTTCTGCTGACTGCCTGCTGCTATGAAAAGCAATTAAGAATAAAGGACTTGGAGGGTACACATCTGGCCAATCAGAGCTGCACACACAGGGGCTGGTGACAGAGGATCATTTACGAGTGCAGAATTCGAGATGAAGGATTTTCGTCTCTGGATAAAACAAAATGGAAACAGAACTCCCTGAGTTGACTCACCATTTCCAGGCTCACACTCCTCCAAGTCTTCGTCGTCGCTGGGACATTCTGCTGAAGCTACCAAGAGGTCGTCCGCATTCTGCAGGGACAGAGAGGAGACAGTTTCCATCGGTGGGAGGCATAAAAATGCCCCTTCGGAGAGGATCAAGGGACTTTGGAAATGTTTGCATCGGCACCGACACACGCTGCATGAGGTCTGGAGCTGAAACTTAGTAACTTGTGGCAGTTTGTTGTTGCTGGCAAACGTGTTGAAAATACGCAGACGAGCATGGGTGGAAGCTGGAGGAAAACCAAACCGAAGGATGTTCTTCTACCATGAACGATCTGTATGTCTTCACCCTTAAATAAACCTTTTCCTTTTATCCTATTTCTGGTCCCCTGCTTTTTTTCTTGCTTGTTTTTTTGATGTGAAACTTCATGTTGAAGCTGAACCCTTTTAATACAGTCATCATGGCAACATTATTACTTCAGGAGGGCCTCAGATGTCATATTATGAGGCTAAAATGATGTAAAATGAATACATCAATAGATATAGCACCATAAAGGCCAACCAGAACGACAAAACAGAATGTATTACTAACAGTAGTTTGTAGAAATTACACACAGATCAGCCGTGACCAAAACCTTTTCTCATCATTCTCTCTCTCAAGTCTTTGCTTTCAGGAGACAAATTATTGGCATTGAAACAAACACAAACTATTCTATGTTTCCTCTTTTCATCTGGAAGCCTGCACTACGAAGCTGGATTTTCTCTTAACTTTAGGGTTATCCGTACTACAGCGCTGGTTCACTCCTTAAATCACCATGGTAACTTCTGCCGAATGGCAAACCTGCTCCGTTCTGGTGGAGATGAACGAGTATAAAAGCACCGACTCCTGACGAACCAGGGACACCCGTTCATTGAGCATCCTGTCGACATCATCACATGATTTTTTTGAGAAATAAAGCCTCGTTACTGACCTCTTTAGGTATGTTTTGGTCAAAGACAATTTTATTTATCCCTTCAGCTTCATAATCTAATTTCAAACAACAAGAAACACCTTAAAAACTAATCATTAAAAATATAAAAACACACAAGAACAAGCAAAGTGTCAGTGCAGCACTGTGTAATAGTCGTGTGTAAAGGTTTATACAGGAATGCTAGAGCTGAATTTACAACCCTGCAGATCCCCCGACATGTACACCAGCAGAATTAAAGACTACATAAATATCGTACTGGTTCCAATAACGACATGAAACATGATGCTTACAATGATTTTATAAAACAAACAACTACTTGTGAATTAATATTCCGATACGAAACGCGCTAACACGGGAGCGCTGAGCTTTAAAAGAACGTAATGAAAAGTATAAATAGAGGGAACGAACTGAGGATGCTCGGCCCGAAGCGTTACAAAATGAACAGGTGCTATTTAGTATAATCTGTTCCTTCGTAGCTGTTGCTACGGCAACAGTGTTGCTAGAGCAACAGTGTTACTTTGTACTGAATGACCTGTTTAAATTCTTTATGTTTCTGAAGAATAATTGTCTGCGCTTTAAGCACGCCCCGCAGCCTGCAGGTAATCCCCTTGCTGATTGGTCAGAAGCTGCAGTCTCCTCCCCTTTTATGTGAGCGTGCACTGATCCAGACAGGGAAACTCCGGGTTGAGTTACCGAGTTGATAACCAGCTTCGTAGGACCGTAAATCAAGGTCGCGGATGTCTAGTTAAGTCAACCCAGGTAACAGAGAGAAATCCCGGGTATGTTAACCCGGCTTCGTAGTACAGGCCCCTGAAGTCGCACTCTGCTTAGCCTGCCGATACCTGTCAGCCGCCTTGAGAGCTCCACAGGCCAAGAAGGCCTGATAGGACTGCCTCAACAGGCACCAACAACTTTACAGCCACAGCTCCGGCTGGCTGCCTCAACAATGGAGGAGCCCACTTGGACTCAGTGTGCCCCACCTCACTTGTAACATGACTGTAGCTCAGCCAGAGTGGGGAGTTGAAGCTCCTTCTGACTGGGGACTCCGCTAGATGTTCTCAGCAGACACTCACTGCATGTTTGGGTCTGCCAGGTCTGACTGGCATCCTCCCCCACCAGGTGGTGATGAGTTGACAGCTCCGCGCATCTCTTTACCCAAGTGTCCAGGACATGCAGCCACAGATCCGACAACAAGACTACAAAGTCGATCATGGAACTGTGGCTAAGACTGTCTTGGTGCCAGGTGCACATTAGGATACTGTTATGCCTGAACAAGGTATTCGTTATGGACAATCCATGACAAGCACAGAAGACCTGGAAAAGAACACCACTCAGATTTAGATCAGGGGGGCCATTCCTCCAAATCATGCCCCTCTAGGTCTCATTGTCATTGCCCACGTGAGCGTTGACCTCGAGCTCCTCTCGAGGACACAGGTTCCAGAGCCCAAGCCATGCGTCGAGGTGAATCAGGCTCCTTCCCCGCCATAGAAGTGACATTCTGTGTCCCTTGAACTAGCTTCTTCAGCTGCGGATCGGCCCGCCAGGTCGCACCCCGGTCTCGCCTAACTCTCTACGCACCCGACCCATACGGCTCCATGTTTCCTCTACCTAAACTGATAAACCTACTAAATGTGAATTCACCTTGATTTTAAAAAATCTTTTTTCCATGATTTTACTGAGAAGAACTGGCACTTATTGATAAACCAGCACTTATTTCAGCTAGACTTAAGTATCAATACAGTATTTATTATTATTCCATTTTTGTAAATTTACTGCCTTATTCTGACCTAAAGTATGGTTTGGTCAAAACCGGTTCAGCTTAAAACAAACAAATGACAAATAAAAATCAATAAAAAGTTTTCAAAGCAACATTTTCGTCATGCATTGCTTCTGATTCTCAGGGTTTCCACAGCAACCTCGAGCTCATTAATTCTGATTCATGTTATTGTGTCATTCTTACAATAGTAAAGATCTTAAATGGTTTTAAAAACCTGTAAACTCTGATTCCTTTATATTTTATGTAACATTAGTCTATTTCCTTTATTGTGCTTTGAAATTTGACATACACGTGTCAGTCAGGACAAGTTTCTTAGCCAGGGTGAAGCCATACATCCCAATAATCCAATCTGAGCATGCTGCTGTTCATTTGTTTATTTCTCATCCACTGGATTTCTGTAATTCTCTATATTATGGTTTGGATGGAGCAGTCCGTCTTCTGTTTGGAACTGAATGATGTTACCCTTGTGTTCGCTTCCCTCCACTGGCTTCTTGTCCCTTACAGGATCAAGTTCACATCGTGACCAAGGAAACTTGTTCCAGTTTTAAGTTTATTTTGTGTTTATTTAAGTGTAACTATTATACAATTTGCATACGAACCTGAAGATATTTGCAGCATTTTTGACACTTTTTAAACATTTTCTACATTGATGAGAATCAGAGCTTACCCAATTTCCACTAGGTCCCAAATCCAAGTCTCAGGGAAGAATGTACGCACTGTCTCTATTTCAGGTATCAGCATCGGTCCATATAATCCCAAAAGACCAACAATTCCTGGAGCACTACGTGGTGGAACCAGAATTCCTAGGCTAGGTAATTCTTGACCAGCCCCATGTCCTTGACCAGCCAGGAGTAATGAAGCAGAATCAAATGCTAGACCAGCCCCGAATCCTTCAACATCCCCAAGTACTGGACCACCCATGAAACCTGGAACAGCCCCGACTCCTGGACCAGCCCCAAATCCTGGACCAGCACTGGGCCAACCTCCTGGACCAAAACCGCCGACCCCACAATCTTCCAGTTGCATTGAAAAAGAAGAGTCACAAAAGGAGAATACATGGTGAGATACAAATAAGATACTCTGAAGCAAGCTATTACTTTTTAAAGAATGTATAGCATGTGGAAACTGGCATTCAGGGACAGAGAGAGATAGAAGTCTTAATTTCCAGTGTAACAGCTCAACATTCTCTGTAAATTTCCTATAATATTTTCAACATTTAAGTCTGAAATTGGAAAATACAGACTGTTTTTTAAAAGTACAGTAGTTAAAATACCAAGATATTTTGGTCAAAATTGAAATTTTGTTGCCCTGGAAGATTTATTCAGGTATGACATGCCTACTGGGTAAGTACAGAAGAGTAATAGGGCCACTGTAGGAAAAAAAAAGAATTCTGACAAGGAAATGAAAGATAATTCTGATATTTTTCCTGAAAAGGTGGTTTATGCCTCTACGTGAGTAAGAATGGTGCACAAACTGTACTTTGGTGAGCAGCCACTGCTCCAAGGCGATAGAACATCTGACTGTAAAGTGCCGGCCACACTGTCTGCCCTGTGAGTTTACAGAGGCGTTTGTTATGGCTGTTTACATCCCAACACAGAGGACCATCACTGTGTGGCCCAGCGATGCTGTCCCCGCACTGTAGGACTGCTTCCAACGCACAGACTGGCAGATCTTCAGGGAAGCAGCTGTCCGTGAGGGAGAGGTGGACCTGGAGGAATATACATCGGCTGTCCTCGGCTACATCAGCAAGTGCACAGAGGACGTCACCAGTGCCAGGACACTGAGAGAACATCCAAACCAGAAACCCCGGCTGAGTGCGGAGGTCCGCAGCTTCCTGCTGCCTTCAGGTCTGGTGAAAGACTGGCACTCAGAGCGGCTAGGAGACTGCTGACTGCAGGAATGAAGAGGGCCAAGGCCGCATACGGCCAGAGGATCCAGGGACACTTCTCGCTGAACGATCCAAGGAGTATGTGGAGGGGCATAAAGTGCATCAAAGACTATAACACCAGAGATGCTCAATCATGCCCCAGGGTCTCCTCTCTACCCGATGCTCTCAATAACTTCTAGGCGCGCTGTGATGACCCTAACACCCCCCCCCCCCCTCAGCACCAGATTAACCCCTCCACCTGGGGTGACAGCAGCACAGGTGAGGAAGACCCTCCAGAGGACTAACCCACGCAAAGCTGCTGGTCCCGATAACATCTTGGGCGGATGCTGAAGGGCTGTGCACACCAGCTCACCGAGGTGCTGACGGACATGTTTAGCACCTCTCTCCAACAGGCGGCGGTCCCCACCCGTCTGAAGACTGCCACGATCATCCCCAGTGACAGGCCTGAATGACTATCGGCCAGTAGCCCTCACCCCGATGCTTCGAGAGACTGGTCATGGCCCACATCAAGGACTGCATCGACGTCACTGTTGACCCACATCAGTATGCATACAGGAAGAACAGATCCACAGAGGACACCATCTCTTCTGTGGCCCACACAGTCCTCACCCACTTAGAGAACAAAGACTCTTATGTCCGCCTGCTCTTTGTGGATTTCACCTCAGCATTTAACACCATTATACTGCAGACACTGGTCCAGAAACTCACAACACTTGGACAGGGCTACACCCTATGCAACTGGGTACTGGACTTCCTAACTGGCAGGCCGCAGTCTGTGAGGATCCACGACGTCTCTTCCTGTTCACCCAGCTCACACACGACTGCTCAGCGATACACCCAAGCTGTCTGATCGTAAAGTTCGCGGATGACACGGCTGTGGTGGGACCGATCGGCAACAACGACGAGTCAGGAGGAGGTGGAGCACCTGGAGGGTTGGTGCAGACAGAACAACCTCTGCATCAACGTGAAGAAGACCAAGGAGATGATCGTGGACTTCAGAAGAACAGACCCCCCCCCCCCCTGCACATCGGAGGGACTGCGGTGGAAGTGGTCTGTAGCTTCAGGTACCTGGGCGTGCACATCTCTGATGACCTCACCTGGAGCAAACACACTTCCTGTCTCATTAGGAAGGCACATCAGCGCCTCTACTTCCTCAGGAGGCTGAGGCGCACCGGACTGGGGAGCTCAATCCTGAGCTCCTTCTACAGGTGTGCGGTGGAGTGTCCTGTCCTCCTCCATCATCATGTGGCACGGCAGCTGCTCGGCGGCAGAGAAGAAGGCTCTGAAGAGAGTGGTCAAGGCTGCACAGAGGACTGTGGGACGTAGTCTTTCCACCACCACGGACATCTACGTCTCCAGATGCAGGAAACGGACCTCCTGCATCATGATGCACTTTGTGTAGGATTAGTAGCACTCACACCGCACACGCACTGTTTGTCCCCCTCCCCTCAGGCAGGAGGCAGCAGAGCATTAGGAGCAGGACCACCAGACTGAGGAACAGCTTCTTTCATGAAGCAGTGAGGCTGTTAAACTCTGGAGCACCCCTGTAGCCCCTGCTGCATTTCATATCTGGACATTCACAATACTTTGTATAAATGCAGTTTTTGCACACAATATATACATATATACTAGGGGTGTAACGGTTCACAAAAGGTCAGTGGATCAATCTCAAAAACAGATTACACATGTTAGAATTTCTCAATCCATTAAGCACATAAATATGATAAAATTGTTCATATTTTATACAACAAAAAACCTTCAAAAACAGCAACGAGAGTTTGTAAAGGGTAGAAAGTTGGAAAAGTGAACAAAAATGTTGAGTTGGAAGTGATCTAGTCTTTTTTAATTCTCTTAATTTCACCTCTTGGTATCTTGCAGTAAATCTGGTCATTACATTTACAATAGGAATCTACAAGGCAATGAAAGCTAATCAGTACAGCACACTTCATATATTCAGTAATTTAGGGTGATTTCCATAAAACATGAGGACAAAAACAACTAAATAATTTTTTAGGAAAAAATTAAGATATTTTAGAAGCTCCAGCAATTATTTTGAAGAATGAGAAGAGCCCCATTGAACTAGTGTTTGGGGAAAATCACAAGCCAGTTTATTTGGCTCCGAAGCACAATTCTAAAAGATCCTGAAGAAAGAAAGTCTGCTTTTAATCTTCAACATGTTTTAGAAGCTGCATCTCGACAGTCTTAGTTTAAGATAATGAAATGCAATGTGAAATTTCCTTTTATGTTTGGCCAATTTGTTGAACAAAATGACTTTGCATGTGGAACAGATGTTGCAATTTAATGATGTCCTCTAATCTGTCAAACAACATAACATTCAAATAGGAGACTGAAGGGTTCCTCTTGTTCATAAGACACCTGGGATATCTACCAGCAAGTCTAACCACAGACTAGATAGAACATGAAAATTGCACATTGGTTTCAAGTGTGGGCAGAAGCATTCATCTTACCATTGATCTTTTACCTCAAATATTGAGTAAAGTCTTTGGTAAACATATTTACAACCTTAGTTCTAAAAAATGTTATAATGCTGCATAAAGTGTAAATAAAGGGACATGATTTATAAATCTCTTATGCCAATATTTTATTCAAAACATGAAAGGAAACATATCACAATCTGACCGTGATATATTTTGCTATTAGTTAAAAACAGTAGCTCACGTTGAATTTGAAATTGGTAATAAATCTCACAAAAAGCTGGACAGGTAAGTGATAATAAAAAAAACAGCTGGAGGAGCTACTGGGTGAGAAGCAAGCAGGTACACATTAATACATATAAAGCAGTATATAGAGGAGTAAGATCCCAATTTGTGTGTAGTAATTTGCCTGAGCAACTTAGAATTTCGTCCAGGTGAACCACGGTTTACCGGTGATTTACTGTTTGTGTCAATAGCAGCAGGTACAAATGCGAGGGTTTTCCGAGTTTTGTGGTTTGCAGCAAGGCAAGTTTGGACAGAAGAGAGCAAAAATGAATTTTAACCCAGTGAAAACAAATGTATTAGTGGATGAGGCTAATAAAAATCTGCCAATAAACCCTAAAACATAAAAAAAACAAAATGCATAGCAAAACGCA
>JBAJHY010000013.1:16637173-16652036 GCA_037177095.1 Craterocephalus marjoriae | reverse complement strand
ATTATTTTTACAACATGACTGTTTCCTTCTTGGATGTTTTTACATTTCACATGAAGCTGCAGCTTTCACAACAATTACAGGTTGCATATAGCATTCATGTAATTATAGGTAATTTTATGACCCCCATGTGGTTATATTTGAGTGCTAAAAGAGGGCCACACAGAGTTGACTTTTAGATTAATATTTTAGATATTTTCTTTGGTAATATCAAAAGGTTAAACTTACTAGACATGAACTTCACAAATATGATATTAAAGATAAAAAAAATCCTTTAGAAATACATTTAAGTGAATAAATCATAATGCAGCACTGCTAGTTAAACTGCAACAAGTGCTTGAATAGTTATACTACCAGACATGATGAATAATAAATGCCTTGATGCCTCTGCAAAATCTCTCATGACTCGCATTTCATAAATTTACATATCTTTTTGGCTTTAGACTTTAAGAAACATTAGATCAAAACAAGCAGAAAACAAGAGAAAGAAGAGCATCTAATCTGGAAAGAAATAAAATTCAGGACATTCATGCTGCAGTGAAAGGGAAACATAGCTTGAGTGAACGAAGCCTTGACCTCAGAGGCAATTGACTTGTGTACACTGTGGCAATCAGCGCTTTGATCCACAGCCACATACTCTGCAGACAGACTGTCCTGCTTTTTATTTATTTATTTATTTTTTAAAGAAATGTTTATTTTCTATGTTTCAGACTGAGACGAGCGGGCCGACAAGCTGACGATCATGACAGGCTAAATTAAGCAAAAAAAGGCACAGAGTGACAGAAAGCTGAAAAAGAAGAGGAGAACGTATACACTCACTGAAGCTCATCTCCCTCATCTCCACGGCAACAGCGCTCACACGCTTGCAGACTTCTGGAGGGAGACCTTGGCGAGCTGTTTCACCAGCTTTGGAGGGAGGGGATAAGGCAGTTGGATGGAAAGAGACGAATGCAAGGACTTCAATGCCCCCCTCCCGCCCCCCTCCCCCTCCACTTGTCGACTTTGAGTTTCATTCCACTCAGTGTTGAGATTTTGAGTCAATAATCGCCTCTTGATACTCCTAAGATCTGAGTCAAAAGCACATTTGAACCAGTCTGGACCCGCTTTGTTTGCGAACCAGGTTTTATTTTTTTGGCTTTTCCTTCTCCCCTCGCTCACAGCGGTCAAGTACATCCCCCATCTCCACTCCCACTCTGCTTTGATTCAACCCAAGGCTGCTCCTCCGTCACCCCTCCACAGCCCACCTCAGTCTCCTCTGTGCGCCTTCATCTGTCCACATCCCTTTACCCGAGGCTATGAAAGGAGGAGTCGAATCCCAGACCGCTCCATCATGCCAGTTCTGAAGAGCAGAGAGGAGATCCGGGCTGGCAATGTTCAAGGTAGGCCCATGGATTTCTGTGACTGGGCTGTGTGCATGCTTTCATGAAGGTTTCCTCAAGCTTCGCCCCGAAAATCTGCTTGACTGGAAGGATTTCAGGTCCATCTGTGTGTCAAACAGTTGTCTGAAAACCGGAATTATAAACCATTTAGTCTGATTATTTGTTGGAACAATTGTCAGAATTTAGTAATTCATCTAATGTAAAACTGAATCAAGCTCTAGAGTACTACATCTGAAAATGTGACGTGTTGAGACATCACCAGAAGGGTTGCTTGGTGCTGCGTTGTTCATTAACTAAAGAGGCTCTATGCAACTTTGTTATAGTCATAAAGCTGCTTTTAAGTCATTATTTTGCTTGACTGAGCCGTTCTGATGAAAATGGTGACATTTCATCTGAACGGCCCATTGACGCTCGCGTTTGTTTTGGTCTGGAAGTCTTGTGATACACGAGACTACTGCTAAACGGCAGGCCGTCAATCCGTTTGGACAGACATGCATATTTCATCTGCGATTAGTCTTTTGCTTTTACACTACTTTGATAATAACTTTTACTACATACCTTTGAAGCCATGGTGACTCACCATCGCCTATTCAAAACAAGCCGTAAATTGCCTCTGCTTTATAACTTTTTCTTCGTCTGTAGCCTATTTTTGCTATGGAGCTCCCCGTACAGCTGTGGGTTGCGCACTGCATGGTAAACAAACCCAGAGTTACAGAGATCTGCTTCAAAAATGCATAGATTGTCCTCACTCATGACCATTTGAGGTCATGTAAACTATCTGCAGAGGTGGAAATAATCACAAATTTCTTTAATTTGTCCCAACATGTAGTTTGTCTTGAAACAACAGCCTCAACGACCTTTGATTGAGCCATTTGTTTTTTTATTTTTCAATAAATCTATGTGCTGTTTTGGTACAGAAATCACTTCATGATATCATATCAAGCCAAACTCGCTGCAGGCCGTATTATTTAACTTCGAATAAATTTCCTGTTTATACTAACGTCATGCGTGATAAAAAAGCCCTGTCATTTCACATAAACACCTATTTGAGAGGACGAGGTATATTCTTTGTCAAAGCTGGAGCGAATGAGAGGGAAAAGATGGATGAGAGAATGCAAGAAAAGCATCCAGATTGCAAAAGAGTAAAGGAAAAGCTGGTGTTTTCTCACCTGGCGCTTTGTGAGGCAGCCTGGTGTTGAGATAAGGGATAACAAGGCAGTGGCTTAAATAAGCCCATCAAAAGGAAGAGTTGCACTGCTCCACAGGGTAAAACAGGTCTAGACAATATTAACCGTGCAGAGCAGCAGTGTGAAAGCTGCAGCTTGAGTTTCTGCTTTTTAGCAGCTGGTTAAGAGTTTGACTAATAAATTAGAGATATAAAATCAAAGTATTTGTTTACTGTGCTAAAGACTTAAGAGAGGAGATCTCAATGAAATGTGTTTCCATTTCTCTTGTGGGCAAAACAGTTTTGAGATAGAAAATGAACAAAAGCCTTCATCCTCGCAGTGTTTCTGCCAATGGAGCAGCTCCAGGATTTTGTCTCTTGGTGGCATCGCGGATTAGATTGTTGGCTAAACTGTTTTTAGCCTCCGCGTAAAGACTAGTTTATGCTCGCAAATCTAAACCGAGCTTTTCCACACACGTCGACCACGTAATTGTTAGGTGCGTCTTTGCTGAAGCGGCAGCGATCTGCTTGCTGTACTTGTAAAAAACAAAACAAACATATGGATTAAAGACGCTGCACTCTAAACTTAAATTTCCCTGTTGCGGTACTTGGATGTCAGCTGGCACAGCATGCAGGAAATGGCTGCAGGTGAGCTGTGTTTGTAGGGGATCTGAAGAGAGGAGCTGAGAGATGATGACAGAGAGAACAAACAAAGGGGGTTAAGGTGTGGCAGACAGAATAAGAGACAGACAGGCAAAGACCCAGGCAGTAAATCCTGAGGGAGCTTCGCTGACGGTAGATGAAGGAGTCAGCTTTGTAGACAGATGTAGCTGTGAGTGAATAAGCAACAAGGCCTACGAGGGAGGGAGGGTGGATGTGTTGTTGCTGCGTCGTGATGCTGCATGTATGTTTTAGAGTGGGACGGGTGGAGCAGATTACTGGATCTGATTCTCCTGACAGGCGGGGAAGCATGGCCCTGTTTTGATGGGTGGAATGGCACGGCACCAGAGAATTGACACAAATCTTAGGGCGTTGGAGATGATGGAGCTTACAGATAGCCGGCTGAGTCAGTTTTGGATCCGAGCCTCGTGTGGCCAGCTTTACAAATGTTGATTGAGTCGTCAACGGATTACAGGTGCTGAGCAGCCTGGTGTTTATTGTTCACTGAGAACCAGAGAGAGGGAGACGTGCAAAGTCTTTAGTTGCACAATGCCTCAGAAACTCCTTGCAATCCTCACATTTTTTAGATTTTCAATAAATGGTGCACATTGCTTAACATATAAGCAAATTGACATTATTTCTTTCCTCATCAGAAACTTGCAGTTCAAAAATACCAATCTGGTTGTTGTCGGTCTCTCTTTTAATGGCTATAGATCCTGCTGTTCACTCCCACTCAAGTTTCGATGCTACGTTCTAGTAAGAGTAAGATGTACTGGATGGTTAGCAAGCGCTTTCTAATATCTTACTCATCTTATTTAATCAGTCTCTGTGTCATCTTCACTTGTCTTTTGCATCCCCTTTTTTTATTTCAATACATTGATGATCATGATTACCATCTTCTTCTTCCTCTTTTCCCTGCAGAAAAGTCACGTCCCGTACCGTGACAGCAAAATGACCCGCATCCTGCAGGACTCCCTTGGTGGGAACTGTCGCACCACCATGTTCATCTGCTGCTCTCCCTCCAGCTACAACGACGCATAGACCAAATCAACTCTCATGTTTGGACAACGGTAGAGTTATCTGTGAATTAAAACCTTTGATTGAAACATTCACTTATACACGGAGCAAGAAAATGAATAAAACACTATGTCTAACTTTTATCACATGCTGCCCAAATTTCAGCTTGATCATTTCATCCACTGCATTTATTTTGCAATGCTTTGTGGATCGAATAGTTTTGAAAAGGGAAAAATAAAACTTGACAAAGGTCTGAAAACCAAACTTTTGTCTAGTATATAAATTGATCATGCATCATTTTTTCTCAAAGTCCTGTTTTTTGTTGTGTTTGCTCATTTTTTATGTCCTTCTTTAGAAATGTTCCCCAGCTTATTTAAATCACTCCAACTTTATTCACATCTTCTTCTCCTCCCCATCTCTCTGTGATTTTTGTGAAACAGTGCTAAGACTATCAGGAACACCGCTTCCATCAACTTGGAGCTGACGGCAGAGCAGTGGAAGAGGAAGTACGAGAAGGAGAAGGAGAAGAACAAGACCCTGAAGGACACCATCCAGAAGCTGGAGTCTGAGCTCAAACGCTGGAGAAACGGTGAGATTTCACATTTTGCAAATCGGGCAGAAAACATTGTTAGAGTTGTTCCCGCCTTCTTTTCACCTTCACTCCTCCCCTCAGGAGAAGACGTGCCAGAGACAGAGCGGACCACGTCAGACGTGGTGACCCGTATTGAGTCGGTGGAGGAGCGCCCTATTTTGGACAACGACACCTCCTCCATCGTGGTCCGCATTTCTGAGGAGGAGCGGCAGAAGTACGAGGAGGAGATCCGTAAGCTGTACAAGCAGCTGGACGACAAGGTTGGCACACATAAGCAACAGTGGTAGTTTTGTGCTATTCTCAGAGGTTTTTAGCAGCTACTGTTAAATCTGTAAACAAGATTTAGGTAAAGTTGCTTCTCTTCCCTCTCATTCACATGAATGAAAGTGATACCTTTCTGACATTTATGCTAACATCATGCTTACACAGGATGATGAGATCAACCTGCAGTGCCAGCTGGTGGAGAAGCTGAAGCAGCAGATGCTGGATCAGGATGAGGTGACAAATGAGCTCATTCACACATTAAAGTCATTCTACATGAACACACACACATAAAAACACACTGATTGCTTGAATGCTGACACTAAACTCTGACTAGTTTCTACCTGTCAGACAACAGCTGATCATTCACTGATTGTTCCCTTCTGTTCGTATCTCTCTATCCATTTCCTTCTTCCTGTCTTCCCCTTCCCTCCCTCAGCTCCTCGCCTCTTCCCGCGGCGACGGGGACAAGGTCCAGGCTGAGCTCGGCAGGCTGCAGGTGGAAAGTGACTGCGCCAAGGCGGAGGTGAAGGAGGTCCTTCAGGCTCTGGAAGAACTGGCCATCAACTACGACCAGAAGAGCCAGGAGGTGGAGGAGAAGGGCCTGCAGAACCAGCTGCTGGCAGACCAACTGGCCCAGAAAATGGTACCAAACCTTTAGGCTGGTGTGATCAGAGCGTCGGGTGGAACAGAAGGAGTGCTAAATCAGAGACAGGAGGGGGAACAGGAGGATGCTATCGCTTCGCTGCGCCTGTTGTAGCAACACACTCTCAATGAGAGGATAATGGCGCTGAAATGATATGTAGAGCAAATCTAGGATGAAAACAATATATTTTGAAATGTATAGCCTGCAAACCGTCGTCATTTTTAGTGTAGCTTACAATGTTGCTACATTTGCAAAAGATGTCAAATGATAAGATTTATTTGACTAATAATTAAGCAGAAATAAACCAAATGATGCACTAATGTAGTACTACTACAGTGGTGGAAAAAATGTTTTCTATTCAAAAATCGAATCCATTGCAGTCCATTTTCTCTTAGCACATTTTAATCATTGTACCAAAGCTTTGTACAATATGAGTAAAAAATTGGAATAGTATGCATACAAAAGAATAAAAAAACAAGAAAACAATAACTACATGTTCAAATTACATTTTCAAAAAAAGTGCATTAAGAATCATTTTTAGGTCTGCAGCTTCTTTTTTTTTACAGCCACAGCAAAAATACGCAACAAAACTTGAAAAAAGCCATTAAAATTCTTTAATTTGAAAATATTTGTGATTGTGTACATTTCTAAGGCTGTCCGAAAACTTTTTTCCACCACTGTGTATATTCCTCCTAAACTGTTGCTACCAATAGATGGCAGTACAACGATATGACATAAAAAAATGACCCTAACTAATCACTATCTTGATATTGATGTTTGGAAAATTTTATACCCAAATCTCCAAAAAATTCCACTTTTTCTAAAATTACTTACATTTTAAGCAAATTTTAAAAAAAAACAGACTTTTGCTGATTATATACATTAAAATGCTGAAGCATGCTTTTTATGTCGTTTTATAGGCGAGTCTGATGGAGCTGGAGGCAGAGCTGTCTCGTATGCAGGAGGTGAGCGGCCAGCAGAGGAAACGGATCGCTGACGTCCTCAACGGGCTCATGAGGGACCTCAGCGAGTTCAGCACCATCGTGGGCAATGGAGAGATAAAGCTGGTGAGCAGGAAATAGGGCTGGAAGACCCAGTTATCCGTCTTGTGCCCTGGATGAAATGATAACCTGAGTGTGTTGTGTCGGCGGAGCCGGTGGAGATCAGCGGTGCGATTGAGGAGGAGTTCACCGTGGCTCGCCTGTACATTAGCAAGATCAAGTCCGAGGTGAAGAGCATGGTGAAGCGCTGCCGGCAGCTGGAGAACATGCAGCTGGAGTGCCACCGCAAGATGGAGGAGACCGGGAGGGAGCTGTCCTCCTGCCACCTCCTCATCTCTCAGGTAAGGATTAAAGTATTAAAAACTCTATCAAGCAAAGGAAATGTGGGCAGCTGAATGAAGCATCTTTAAGGTGTGAATTGGTTGTGGTTGAGTCGTTTTGTCCCTCTGATGGCGTGTGGGTGTTTGGACAGCATGAGGCGAAGATCCGCTCTCTGACGGAGTACATGCAGAGCGTGGAGCAGAAGAAGAGGCAGCTGGAGGAGAGTCACGACTCCCTGAGCGAAGAGCTGGCTAAGCTGCAAGACCAAGGTGACACACAAAACAATACGCACAAACACACTGATGGCACGATAACGGCTGTGAGGAAAGCATTGCCTTTTCCTTCTTTTACTTCTATCAGATAACTCCCTGCTTGAGGAGAAGGATGGAGAAAAGGGCGAGACTGAGAATGGAAATGTGAAGGTAAGATGGCTTTTAATGGAGTGTAGGGAGGACTTGTGCTTACTGTCTCCTCACACACATGCAAAGTATTTTATTTTTAGATTTAACTTGTTTTTTTTGCTGTTTCAAGCATTTACTTCCTGTTAAGTCATCCTGTGTACTGGTAGCCTATCTGATAAAATAACACGCTTCCTAAGATTTAAAACTGTTTCTGCTTCTCTGCCTCCGATGGTCAACTATGAAGAATTTTTAGTTGCAATTACAAAGAATTCTGTTTATTTGTGAGACATTCTGGCAAGAGTACACTGTTTATGGTTTTAATTCATGTGCAGATCTTTGAAGATTTCTGTTTCTGGCTTGCAGGGGGCTCCTCGCCAGCAGGGGGAGTCTCACCGTGGCCTCCATCACAAGCAGCTGGCCCGCCTGCGGGATGAGATCAATGAGAAGCAGAGGATCATTGATGAACTCTCTGAGTTAGTGATCAGCATTTGTTTTTGTTTTTAATTCTATACATAAATGTCATTGATAAGATAATGTATTAATTAGCAATAACTTTCATAGTTGACAATATTTTAGATGCACTTGACAATATTCCTTTGTACATTTTTTCTTTTTTAACATAGTTTCTTCCATTTATTTTAAGTGTTTTTATTTTATCTTGCAGCCGTAACTCCAAGCTGGAGCTGGAGCTGGCTCAGGTACGAGCAGACTTTGAGCACTTGAAGAGTCAAGACAGCACCAAGAGCGAGCGCCTGGAGGAGCTCTCGTAAGTGTTGAGGAGCTCCTTTTCCATCCACCAGACCACCACATAGAACAACTCAGACAAATGTTTTTGATATTGAGTGTATTATCTGTTAGCTTTGAAATTTTAAATCAATGCGCTGCAGTAAAGTTGATAATAATTTAATAGCTTCAGATAAAATATTTGAGGTTGGACTTCATTCTGCTTTCCTAATATTCCAGCAGAGGGCGCTAAAGCCTGAGCTAGATACAGCAATACTCTGCAGATATTTTCACATTTACAGTCATGCTTTTGCTTTTTGTTTGTTTCTTAAGATTCCTGCATGAGCGCCACGAACAGACCAAACAGGACTTGAAGGGTCTGGAGGAGACTGTCGTGAGTAAAACATGCGCTACCGTCCAACTTCCTCACGCTTTTCTTCATCCAGGGTTGTATCTTTAACCTCCTTCCCGACTGCTTATCTTCCAGGCCCGCGAACTCCAGACCCTCCACAACCTGCGCAAGCTGTTCGTTCAAGACCTCACGTCGCGGGTTAAAAAAGTAAGGAATCTTAAATACAAGTATAAAAAACCTCATTTTTCGTAAATCCGTCACAAACATTTGATAGAGAAGTGTATCAAGCATGAAAGTGCAACTTAAAATAACATTATGAGCCAAAATACAGGACGTCCCTTTATTTTCTGCTTCATTTTCTTTCCTGCAGAGTTCCGAAATGGAGCCTGATGATAGCGGGGGGTCTAGCACCCAGAAGCAGAAGATTTCCTTTCTTGAGAATAACTTGGACCAACTTACAAAGGTTCACAAACAGGTGAGAAACACATAAATGAGAGCGACTGGAACGACTGGTTTACTGTTGTGGGAAGCATAATTTACATTTACAGCTGATTAACTGATGTTTCTGTGTGTATATGTAGCTGTAGGAGTTATTGAACGTTGTTACACCAAAATCTGTGACCCATCAGAAACTGTGACTGCAGGGGGCGATAGTGGGATCTTTTTCTGTATGACCGTCTTGGTAGACGGGATAGAAGAAGAGCATTTACTAAAATTACGGAGGAAAATTACGGTTCCTCCATGGTTTCCATGGCTGTCAAGTTGGTGAATACCGCTGTGTTCGCCCAATTTCATTATCTACATATAATAATAATAATAATAATAATACATTTTATTTGGAAGCTCCTTTCAGGACACCCAAGGACACTTTACAGTACGAACAAAAAAAAAAAAAAATCCTCAAATATATATATATGATAAAAAAACTACTTGGAATCAAAACACATAAACATATTGAATTCGTATTCAATATACGCATCATAAGCATCAACATTAACATAAGGACTCTTTGTTTTGGTTTAAACTAGGGCTGTCAGTTTAGCACATTAATTTGATTATTTAATTACAGTGCATAGTAACGCGTAAAAAAAATAATTTACGCAATAAATTCAGAGTGCCAATTGAGTGCATGACCATTTTAAAT
Organism: Craterocephalus marjoriae; assembly: GCA_037177095.1. Classification (NCBI taxonomy): domain Eukaryota; kingdom Metazoa; phylum Chordata; class Actinopteri; order Atheriniformes; family Atherinidae; genus Craterocephalus; species Craterocephalus marjoriae. The sequence continues at coordinate 16,642,377 of JBAJHY010000013.1, read as the reverse complement.
AAGTTGTCACAGTGAACGGGAACCATAGCGGCGCTCACTTTGGCAACAATAAGCGGCACACACAGTTCATTTTCACACTCATTTTCCGACACTGTTTACAGCAAACACCATAATGGTCCAGCATGGCTAGTGCCAGTTCCTTCCATCGATTCAGACTCAGCTGCTGGGATTGCTGAAGCCAGTTTTGCAGAGCTCTTGAGAGAGTCTAATGTACAGACAGAGCAAGACGCAAACGGGAAAAGCTCACGTTTTTGTAACATCTGTGCACACCAGTGGTACTTAACAAGCAAGTATGTGTGTCAGACAGCCACATCAGTTCAAATTTGAAACGTCACATAGAATTAAAGCATTCGAGCGATCTTAGCATCTGCCTAAAACCTAAAAACTAAATGTTTTTTTCTGTGGACAGATCTCTTCCCTGTGAACCTGAATGTACCTTGTTGTTTTTGAAGTCTCGCATAATTTGGTTCATGCTGGTTAAATAAAGGTTTCATTGAACATACAGCTTACAGTGACTGCACCTTGTATTTTCCATTTTCTATCTATTATTAGAGATGTTCTGATACAATTTTTTTCCTCCCAATATCGATTCCGATACTTGTGCTATTGGTAATGGCCGATACCAAGTACCGATACCATTATATTATAAAACAAATGTAATATTACACCTGTATTACTGTGATATGAACTCTTTGCAAAACATGAATGAATACAAACTGAAACCATTTATCTTCAAATTTATTCTTGCTGGTGGGAGTATTCAGTGTGAAATACTGCCACACCGCTAACATCATTACTATTAGCTCTTTGTCTAACCTTGTCGAACCATCTAAAACAATAGGCTGCAGACGGCTGCACAGTGCAACTGTTTTAAGAACAATGAAGAAGAACTGTTTCAGATCTAATAGAGCTAATCAGTAAATAGATACTTATTTTCCTAAATCATGTGGTATTAAAATGCGACCTGAACTCCAGTACTCGCCAATACGGATACCAGAACTTTGGGCAGTATCAGAGGCATTTCCGATACCGGTATCGGAATAACTGTAGTTAGCAGCAAAGCTTAACCAAGATCTACGTGGCTAAATCTGGACATCCACATTTGTGCGTTTATTTAAATAAATCTTTCAAATAAAAAAGTGTTAGTTTCACTTAGATATATTGTTTTTGGGCTAGTGTAGTTGTGTACAAGTTACGAAGGGCAGCAGCTGCCTCGTTATTCCCGCACTGTCCCCAAACATCATCAATTCTGCAACGATTACAATGACAGCAGCTACATGATACTTCACATAGTTTATAGTGACTCCACACGTCGTTCTGTTTAGCCGTTGCACCGGCTGGAAAGTCTGCACCGATGCAGACTCGCTATCTGAGGGATGAACTGTCCACCCGAAACACTACGCGGTGTGAGACGGCTCTTAATGTGGCGGGTCCTCCGCGAGAACGCGCAAACGGGGGGTGTGTAGGGGTAGTGTGTAGGGGTGGTTGGGGAACGCGTTGGCATCTTGGCTTATTGTTTCTGGCTGCTTTAGCTTCCACCAATCGCATTCGCAACAACGCCGATTCCGGTTTCTCTTCAAAATAAGAGCATTCAATTTTTTTGTTATTTTTCAGTTGCCTCAACGCACATTTTATAAATGTATGTATTTATTGAATCGATTACGTCGATTCATCAACGTGTCGGCGACAGCCCTACTGGTCACCAGTTGTCTAGGTAGCTTTCTTGGTCTGGCGCAGCTCTATGAGGTTAAGGATGACCCATGGTTTGTCATTACTGAAAGTGCCGATCGTCTTGGTTTGCACACACAGGTCTTCACTAAAGCTGATGTAGGATGCCATAGTGTGTGTCAGTTTGTCGAGCCATTAGCCAGACCGCCATTCTGCTTGCTATTATTCCTGAAAATACAAGATGGAGGGAAAAAATGGAAAAGGGTTCTGGAAAATAGTGAATTTCTGTTAACAAAAAAAAGTCCAGTTCCAGATACCCACAGGAAAAGAAAAAGTTTAAACTCTCATCAAGAGTTATGTCAATTTTAGAAAGCCTATTGGATAGGCTGCTAAATTACAGATATAGCCACAATCTCTCTCTCTCTCTCTCTCTCTCTCTCTCTCTCTATCTCTCTCTAAGTCTGTGTGTGATTACATCGAACGAACCAACATGATCATGTTCTGCATCAGTGTTGGTCCATACAAAAACTAACTGAATGTTCAACATGAAAATCGGCTTGTTCTGTAAACATGAGACTTTTTATTGTCTTGCCATTTTGGAATTACAGTAGTAATTGACATCGATAAGAAGAATAAAAAAAAAAGATTCCCAACCCTACAGGCATCTGATAAACATGGGTACATCATCTTTAAAGTGCAGACTGTAAAGGAATGATACCTGTTAGCAGTACACGTACAAGTAAATAAAAAATGACTGCCCTGTTTTTTATGTTTATTGACATTATGTATTGGCTGGTTTGTCTTTCCCTCACAAGCTGCATGTAGTTCTTATTTCTTTCAGTACTGCAATGGCTTGAAGTGAAGAATCTGTCACACAGAAAAAGCCCCTACTCCTGCATCTCAGCCACATTTGCTTTGCTTGAATTCCACAAGTAACATTAAGTTTGCTTTGCTTCCCTCTATATAGTTTTTTACATGATGACACCAGCATTTTGTTTATCAGTACATCAGTTCGTGCGGGTCTGGAGACACAGATCCTAGCCGTCACATTGATGGATGATCCTCCTTCTTTTTTGACACTGCAGATAGTCTCATCCTGTCTTAGATCACAAGACTGAGTCAACGTTCTCTTTGTGAACCGGAGCTACCATTTTTAGCCGTTATCAAAAGTATCCTCAAGATTCATTCACATTGGTCATCTTTCATCTGGGACAGCTTTAACACCAAACGTTGCTGCTGCCTCACACCTGATTGAACTGAACGGTTAATTCCCTGGTGAGAAACTGACCCGTTTACTTGGATCAGGTGTGTTGAAGCAGAGAATCGTGCAGAAGTGTGCAGGGCAGCGGGACCAGCAGAATGTTATGACTATTAGTTTTTTCCTCAGCGCTTATTCCATTTTGCAGTCGTAAATTTCAATCACATCTGTATAGATAATTCATGTTTTCTTGACATGTGTGGTACTGCCTTTCTTAGCCTGCCATCATGTGAAAACCTGTTTAAAACAGTTAATAAGTTATCAGTCCATGTTTCAATCAGGTCTTAAAGAGCACTGTTTTCATTTTAAATTAACTATTCAATTTGTTTTTGTAAAATCCAGATGACCCAGTTTTCCAGGAGTACTTAAATGCAGATCATATTTTTGAAACTCTGAGGAGATGCGTGAAAGGAATTGCAAACTCCCAAGTGTTGTGTGATGTCTGCATGTCAGTGACCTTTTTCAACATGTAAATTAGGTTGAAGAGAAGAATCTGTGTGCTGTTTTGTTTGTTTAGTTCTTTTTTGCTTTTTTCCTAAAAATCTTTTATCTGGTTTCTTCAGGTTCAGAAGCAAAACTCGTGACTAATTCAAAAAAGTTGTCAACCTCAGGCTTCTTAACGATCTAATTAGTCAGAGTTTTTCTAATGAATTCTCAATCAATTGCGTTGTGATGACATAATAGTACAGTAGTTGCCTCAAAAAGCAACATTTTTTATTTTAAATGGATTTTTGGTGGACGACTAAATCAAAGAATAGACACACACTATGATATTATAAACTCAGGCTCTAGAATAATCTGGAAAAATTGCATTTCAGTTGACAACAGTAGAAAATGAAATAAAAAATATCAGTTTATTAAACTGAACATAAAGTTAAAGTACCATTTTAAGAACTTTAACAGCTCCAGCTGTTCTCTAAGTAAGGGTCTACAGCATGTTACAGTACTTTACATTTTTTACATTTTTTTTGTCCACACTCATTCATTAATGGGCATTAATACATGATAGTATAGCCAGGGCAGGATCAGCCTGATCAGGGTGGGAGCCTTCAGCAGAACCTTTTCCCATCTGGGCACTGAGATGTTTTGGTTACACTCACAGGTTCAGCTTCTTACTTCAGGGTTGGTGCCGCATGTAACAACAAAACAGTTCATTGAACTGTCAGTTCACTGACCTTTCAGTTTTTTAGATAAAGCTGTGAAATCTGCTGCAGCCACAACACCCCCATAGCTTTAGTGCGTTATATTTACCCCTTTTCAATCCCTCGAGAGTCATGTTCATTGTTGTATCACTTGGGACTGTCATTTAAACTGCTTGAGGCATAACTTAAGAACAACAGAGACATTGGTTCTAAAAAAAGGCTTTGATACTCACCTTATATCATTTAGTATATTAGTTTTATAAAGAAATTTATATAGTGCTTTTTTTCTGGGTAAACACCATAGGATCAGTCATGTTAGTGTGATGACATCATGGCCAATGCCCGCCCTTTGAGTACGCACTGTACTACCAGCATTGTATGGTTGCTGGACAGCTGAAGTTAGCCTGCAGAAATATTGCTATTTGTAAGTAAAGAACTGTTCTCCACATTTTGGTGTCCCATTGCTAGGTGAGGCTGCTAATACTGTATGGTTGGCTCTGTATATGGTTAAATGTTTAAATAAACAATATTACTAATTCATTATTTCCACCAAGTAATTTTTCACTTAGTCTGGATACTTTTTGTAGGTCTGCACTTCGTAATTTTTTTGGCTACACCCCTGGCATGTTTAAATTCTTATGTTGGCCTAACATAACTTTGACGTGTTCATTTGAATCCCCCCTGCTCTTGTATTGGACACCAAATGCAAATTGCCACTTTTTTAAAAACCCTTTTTTATGCATCCTTTAATATCTTTTGTGTCATTCATTTTACATTTTATATCACGCACACACACACACGCAAAGCTTAAAGTGGTTACATCTACAACTTGATTCAGGCTTTTAGTAAAACAACAAATAGTGCTTTATTTTCTAAAGGATTCTTCTTTTTCAACTAATCCATTTAAAGTTTATTGTTAAAAATTTTTAAAGTGCCATAAATTTGCTTTAGTGAAATAAGCTACATATTTTAATGAAATATTTTATTTCATCGGTTTATATAAAAGGAAGAGCTATTTTTTGTGTTGTATTATATAGTATCCTTACTATCAGTAGACTGTTTAAAGGAGAACTTCGGTATTTTTCAACCTGTACCTATGTTGTAGCATGCTATATGATCATTTACTCACCCAGACA
>JBAJHY010000013.1:14641138-14651504 GCA_037177095.1 Craterocephalus marjoriae | reverse complement strand
CAATAACCTCTTCTGAAATCCCAGGAACCGCCTTTGTTTATGTCACTATTCTCAAGGCAAATGGTGCTCAGACTTAGCTGCTTGTGTCTTTTTTTAGATAATATGTTATACATTATTGATGCTATTTTTCTTTTAAATCTGAGTCGGTAGATTTTACTTCACAATCAGACCTACTTGAAGACACATACCTTTTTATTGTAAATGTACTCCTTGCATTTGTTCCCAAAGCAGACATCCTGCGGTTGCCTGTGCCAGCAATTTCCTTTTGTATATCATTGTTCATACACACGCACGCACACCCACACACACACCCATTTACATATATAGTTATATAGAGATTTGTTTTTGTTTTTATAACATTTTTTTTTTTACCACACACAAAAAAAGTGGAAAAAAAAGGAAAATAAATTAAAGTCAAACATGCACGCACACAAAAAAGACTGATGTGTAGTAAAATGCTTTACATTGCTGCCCCACATGTAAAACAGGGCCTAACTCTGTGTGTCTCCGTTCATATTTTTTTTTTAATGCATAATTGAATTAATAATGTTGGTCATCTTGTAAACATCATGATAAATCATTTCAGGCCATCATTTTTTTCAACGCCGCCGTTGTTTTCTTGTTGTCACTTGAAGTCTCTAAGCATGATGAATGAGGCCACTTTCATTTTAGTTAATTCATAGTACACAGGATTTTTCTGCAGTTCCTACAGTCATTGTTGGTTTTAGTTTCTTCGTTTTGTTTTTTTTTTCTGTTTTGTTTCTTTTTTTTCCTCTTTTACGGGTCAGCGTCTTGCTTTTCCAATCGGGAAGTGTCAGTATGGTTAACGGAAGCATCAAAACTCTCGCCGTTGTCCTTTTCGCCGTCGGCCTCTGCCGCCGAGTCATCATTCGAGTCAGTGTTGAGATCATCCTCTGCCTCTTCCTCCTCATCCTCGTCGTCGTCGTCATCCTCTTCTTCTGCGTGTGCCTCCTCCTCCGGCGACATGTCGTCTTCAGCCTCTCCGGACGTCCCTGTGGTGTCGTCCTGCGCTGTGGGCAGACCCAGCTGGGGCGTGGGATTGTGGCCGTGTCGCGCTGCGTTGTGGTGCACCTTCTTGCTGAGGTCCAGCGAGTCGCTGAGACCCAGACCGGCTGCGTTCTTCAGGAAGAACAGGGAGCTGCTGGTGTCTGTGCCCAGGTTGAGGGAGCTGTCTAAGTTGATGGACGACGGTGGGTATGAGTGGTTATAGTCAGAACTGATGCCGCCTGTCTGGTAGAGCATGGAGGGAGCCCTGCTGTTGATATTGTGGGGCAACCCGTGGAGGCTGCCAGGTGAGGAAGTGGTAAGACGTATGGAGGAGGGAGCCATCGCCGCCATGTTTCCCGCCAGATGGTGCACCCCTTCCTGTTTTGGTGACACAGAAGGCAGCTCACCCCGCTCCTGCTTCTCATGCTTCCTCTTATGGGAGTCCATCTGGGACATGCCCACTACCGTGTGCTTACACTCAGGGAAGGTGCAGTGGAAGTGTGAGCACTTGAGCTTATATTTGCAATCGGGAACCTCGCAGTCGGCGCTGGAGCTGAACTGGCAGAAGCCGGCGGCGCTGATCACATCTTGCTTGCCGTGGTGCTTGCGGTGGGCCGTCACCTTGGTGCTGTCGGTGCAGCGGAAACCGCAGCGGAGACAGTGGAAGTGGGTGCTGTTGCCGGAAAACTGGCAGTCGGGGAAGTTGCAGCTAAGCGAGGATTTGAAGCGCTTGAAGTCGTCCAGGACTAGGTTGTCCACGCGGTCGTGGTGCTGGGCGTGTTTGTACATGTGGGTTCGGCCGCAGAACTTGTAGCCGCAGTTCTCCCGGGTGCAGTGGTAGTGGGTCACCTTCAGGGAAAACTGACAGCCCGTGTCCTTGCAGTTCTCGTACAGGTCGTAGCGCCGGAAGCCCTCCAGCATCATCCCCTCGTCCAGCATCTTGCGCGACGACGCCGTCTTGCGGCGCTTGCCGAACGGCGACATGTCCTCGATGATCCAGAAGCGCTTCTTTGCGCCGGTGGCTGTGGGAATGGAGATGGTGTTCCCTAAAGAACAGAGGGAAGCGCATAAAAGATTAATCGGACGATCCACAACACAAAACCCACAAACTATAAGCAAATTAGTGTCTGGGTTAAAAACTCCTGTGTTGAACTCTACTCAGCCAGAAGTGGTTCGCAGCTGAGTAAGCACAGAGAGCCACATGTTGTAAAAAAATCCTAATTCCCAGAATCATTAAAGGAGGAGGGGGAAAAAATGCCAGATTGACTGTGAAATATGACACTTCTACAGGGTGTCTCCAGCCTCCAAACAGAGGCAGAGTAGTGCGTCTTAAGCAGCCCTCTTATCTCCATGTTGTTGTTTTATGAGGGGCACCCACCTTTTGCAACACCCTGGGGTCACTGCTAATGATATGGTCCCTGTTCTGCCAGACAGGAAGCAGTGGGCCTCGATAAAACTTGAGGCGTGATTAAAATAAGAAGCTGCTGAGGCAGTCTTGTTCGTGGAAACTAAACAAGGCCCAGGCTTCATATAGTTTCGAATTCACTGCTCAATAATGTCCTAAAAAATGCTAGAAATGAGTGTGCACACAAGAAAAAAATAGGTGTATTTGGAAAAAATCTACACATATTTGTTGTTATTGTCAGACTGCATGATTCCCACATAAATTTGGGCTTTTTTTCTAACACTTCTCCATGACAATAATGCAGAGAAAGGCTGGATCACACAGTTAAATGCTGCACAGGACTCAGTAATTGAGAGTGACAGCTGCAGTGTTGGTTTGCGCCGGGGATAAGTACCTGCAGCATCCTGCACTATAGGGACGTCATTTTTAACCGGAGACGGAGTGGCAATGATGGGGTTGAAAGCTGGTGTGTTGGTTGGCATGACAACACTCCGAGTGGCTCCCAGAGAGGCGCTGAGCAGAGAGTATGACAGACAGGATGGAGAAAGGAGGTATGGGAGTGAGGGGAGAGCGGGTCGGAGGAGAGCAGGGGAGAGAGATGGGGCCTGGGAATGGAGGCCAGGCTGAGGAGCGGAGGGAGGTGGCGGTGGTGGCGGAGGAGGAGGTGGTGGAGGAGGGGAAGAAGGAGGTGCATTTTGGGTTGCGCTAGTGTCAGCAGGGGTGGTAGGAGCAGAAGTGGTGGTGGGGTAGCCTTGTCCTGGAGAGACAGGTTGACCAGAAGGGGGTGAAGGACAGGCGAGAAGGGAAAAGACAGGTACACAGAAACACACAGGGGCAAGATCACCCACACCCACACCCACACACACACACACACACACATTCACACAGAGGGATGGGAGGTAAAAAAGGGAAAGATAAAAGATAAGAGAATGATACAAAATGAGGCCCATTCAAGACAAGTAACCCAAACACCAGCCAAAACAACAATGATGAGAGTAGTTGGATAATATTGGCAACACGTGAAGAAGTGTGAGAATCAGTAAGGCTGAGATTTAGCAAAAAAAAAAACAGAGACGAATCTGCTCGGTAAGTTTGAGATTAAAGGGGCAGCTTCCCATTTCCTTTTATTCCTCTCACAATTCAGCCAAGTAAAAGCGCTAAAGTAGACATAAAGCCGCAGGGATGATGATCTCTGGCCAGAGGAAAATGTGATAAGCTGCTTTCAGCACAATAACTCAGACCACTGATGTACAGAATGGAGATTTTATGACAATGACCAGGAAAACTGCAGAATGCCTCGACCACAACTCCGATGTAAGAAAACACCAGTCATCGGCCGTTATATTACGACTAATAGGATTATTGATTGTAAGTTGAACTGCTGAATCCTAAAATATGTGATTGAAAAAAGCATGAAATGACATGTTTCTGGCTTTTTGGTGAAGTGTGCAAGCGTAGACTGAGGTAAGGCATGATGTTCAAGATAAAAAAAGCTTTATTAAAGGTCAACGTGTTGATCTGCTGGGACTATTTTACATATCCTCACCTGCTGGAGAGCTATCGTTTCCTACAGGTGTGCTGGTGCAGCTTCGGTCTTGGTTGGAGGACTCAGAGGAGAGGCCCAGGGGGCTTCCTCCTGCTCCCATATAGTCCATGTAGTCATCAGTTTCATCCATGAGATTGGAGGAGAAGCCGTGCTGGGCAGCCATGGGTCCAGACACCATACCGGATGCATGCTGCATGTCGTCCCCCCTCTGGCCGAGCGGCATCACCTGGAAGACAAGTCATCTTTACTGTAAAGGAAGGTTTGAAACAAATAGCTTGGGGTTTTTATGAGTCATTTACGCAGGTGTTGGCTCTTGGCAAAGGAACAAGAATTTCTCAATATGTCAAAAGCAAGCAGAATTACCCTCATACTTCTGTCTCATGACTGCTAGTAAGAGAGGAAAAGAAGAACAAACAGAACTAGAAAATCCACGTGTTTAAATACAGAACATAACGTGCTCCTGAGCCGAAGTGAGGAAATTGTGCTTACAGCACTGAAAAATTTCAATGAAAGAACGTCATGAACAATTTGTCGTTTACTGGCTTGACAGGATATGAGTGCTACTCTCTTTTTACAAAAGAGCACCAAATGAACAAACTCTTTCCTTGAATCTGACTCATCGAACAGGAAACACAACACTGAAAAACACAACATCAAAAAAAAAAAAGCAGCTGCACAAATCAGGTAAAAACAAATAAAGAGCCTTAGAACTCTTAAGTTTAGAAACATATTCATGAAAATATGTGAAATATGCACCCTTATGTGACATGTACCCTCTCATTTTAAGTTTTTGCGTTCGTACCTGGGATGGGACTCTGTCAAAGTTCTTCCCCAGCATCCGCCTCATATGTTTGCGCGCGTGTGAGGTCATCTGGTGCTTGAGCAGGAAGGAGAACTGGCAACCCTCGCGAATGCAGTGGAAGTGACTGTTGACTTGGTTATACTTACAACCTGCCGCGGAGAGAACAGTGACAGCTGTAAAACCCTCCATTTACACATTCATTTGTCTTCGGCTCATTCAGAGGCATCCAAAACTAGCTAAAGCGCTAACGGCAACACTGTCAGTGCGAGGGTGTTGTGATTAGATCAAACACAAAGTGAAATATTTTTTTTTTGTTGGGTTTTTTTCTTTTGTTGTTCTTTAATTTCATGATATAGCTCTGACAAAAGAGGGGTCGAGTTTCAAAGTGTTTCGGAGTGTACAAGTAGGAGGAATATTAGATCACTGGTGTCACACTGAGCAAGTCAAGGCTTCTGTGCACTAAACCTGTGGAGCTCTTTTATTACACTGACATGCCTTATTCAATTAGGAATTTACATAAATAAATTCTCATTTTCTGTGGGCCAATAATGCACATCCCTGCAAACCAAAGTAAATATACGATTATTACCATATTAAATTCATTTCTCAAAGTATCTTCATCGTCATTTCTCCTTTTGTTCTGCATTGTTCTGCTGTCTGCTTCGCCGTCTTCTGTTCTTTTCTCTTGTTTTAACCGGTCTAGCTCTAATTGCTTTATGATTTCAAATTAAATGATTGTTCCATTTTGTGCCTGTTAATCAAATACCATTATATAAAAGCAGGCACAAATAATTGAAAGAGTAACATGCTGGGCAGGTGTTAGCATGTCAGTAACCATGGCACCCAGTTTAAGAGAAAAACATGTCTGTGTCATCAAATAGCTTTTGCACACAGAATGTTTTAGACACGCAAAGTTGCGCAAATAACAGTAACCCCCGTGACACAGAGGCCCTTTTGGGAGACAGAAACCAGGTAACATCAGCAGCGGTGTTCAGTTTAATGTTGCTGCCATGGATACTGGCAACCCATCAATTCTTTATGACTGGAGCGCTGGCGATGGTAATCCTTTCTGTTTTTCCCCCAGCCCGAACAATGCAGTTGGCAGATCAGGCTGGGGACAAAAAACAGCTGTTTAGGGCCCGGTTTTGTTTGCTTTGTTTCTGCGCTCTGAAAAGCTTGTGTAACCGGCTGAAAAAAAACCGATCACTTTTAATTCATTTCTGCGTGATGGCAGCGGTGGCTGTGAGGCGCAGCTTCAGACACAAACAGGCTAAACCAGACAAGCCAGATAATTAACAAACACAAACCTAATTGCTCATTTCTGACAGGGGCAAAAGAAAGAGGAAAAACAACCTGGATGTGATTGCCCTCTTTGCTCATATCGTAGTACAGGCAAGACTTCCTTTGGGACTTCAGGTGCCTTTGTGAATATGCAAAACACAGCGACAAAACCTACGAGGCAGCCTTGTTTCATGCCTCTTAAACCACTCACAAAGCACGACACCATGTTTGCCAACACTAGTCTCTCTCCCTTTGTAAACACAGAATATCCTCTTGCAACAGCCAGTACAAATCAATCTACATCTCTTTCAGTGTAACACCTATAATCCACGCAGCTCTCCTGGTAAAAAATATCATCAAAAGCTATTCAGATGACATGCAGGTTTTGGTGGGGAACAAGAAGCAAACAGGCCAAAACATATACAGGATCAAAGGGATTTTGATTCTTACCCAGCCTCCCACATTCCTCCCTCTTGGTGAAATATTTGAAGCCGTTTGCGGCACGGCGCTCTGCCTTCTCGTGCTTCTTTATGTGCCACGGCAGCTTGGTGGTGATGTTGGTGACAAAGAAGCAGCCAGGCCGCAGACAGTGATAGTGGCCCCTCATTCTGAACTCACATTGCTGCAGTGGAGATAAATCATTTCACAGTTTTAGCAGTCAAACCTCATGCGTGTTTGGCAGCAAAAAATAAAGAAGCTAATGATTTTAATTTGATAAATCTTGTGTTAAAACATTAAAGCCAATGCTAAATAAACTTTGCACAAAAACATAATCAACACCTTTTTCCCCCCCCTTTCTTGTTATTTTGAACAGCCCACATTTCTACAATTACTTTGCTCTTTTTCCAGGCTTCTTACCCCCCCACCTCCTCTCTAACATGTCTGTACACCACCATCTGTTTGCGAGGCCCAGATCCCAAAGGACTGGGCCAAATAAGATCTGCTCAGTTCAGGAGATGGAGACTAAAGGGAGGAGGAAAGGGAGTGGAAGGGAGGGAGGAGGAGACTTTTTGTGAGAGGGGTGATTTTCGACACATTAATGAATTCATTTAAACCGTTTTCCAAATACGGGCTCATGAGAGCAGGCAGGGGCTGCCATTTAGGTTTCATTTGCGAAGCATTCCCCTGATTTTTGCCCTATTCCAGACAGCCTTGTTTACTGTGCAAGTGACAATGATTTATTGGGTAATATCAGCTAAATTGGCCTTTTCTGAGAGGAGAATGCGGCAGTCAAAATGACATCATTGACATATAAACAGGCATTACTGGGGTGAGTCGACTGTCTTTCTCACCAGAGATGGAAGACGGGGAGCAGTGGTTGTGAAAGCCTTGAGTCAAATAACCTCAAATACTGGTCTAATAGATAGCATACTTCATGCTTAGAAACCTCTGGGAGATGACAGTCAGACAGCTCTTGGCTGAGTTATCAAGCCACGCTCACCTGGTTGGGACAGAGACACTGAAGAGAGTAGTAGGAAAACTGGTCACGGACGTTGACCAGGTTGTTGTTGGGGTTGATGTGGTCCAAACAATGGGATTCTGCCTTTCCGGAGGTCTTGCACACATATTTGCAGTTTCCAAACAAGCAGTGGAAGTGGAACTTGTTGGAGTACTTGCAGTCAGTAGCCAAGCAGGGATCACTGGATTGATAAAAATGGCAAATACAATTTAATCAGCTTCAGGAGAAAAGAAAGAAAGTAAGATTTTGAGCTGTTTCTGAATACTTTATTTTTTCATACTTCTCCTGGAACTGCAGAAAACCGGGTTTGACTTGTGGCTTCGCATTCTCCAGAGAGGTGGTGGCCAAAGGGGAGTTTGCTGGCAGGTTGGGCATCGAAGCTGGCATCTGAGGGATGCTGCCGGTCAGCTGCTTCCAGGCCAGCAAGGAGGGAGGAGGTGAGTTGTAGCCGCCAGAGGGAGTGAGGTGCGCCATATCCATAGAGGGATTGTTGGCCATAGAGACAGGGGCGACAGGCTGCAGCGAGGCGGCCTCGCTGGACTCCTTGCCATCAGTGAACGGAGGCTCCGACTTCACCTTCAAGGTGGCTCGCAGGTGGAAGCTGAAAGACGGAAGAGATGGAATCTCCTTTTAATACCGATCTATAAAACAGAAATGAGTGAATTTTCTGAACGTGAACGGGTGACACTCACTTAGCGTGTTTTATGGCCCCATCCACAGTGCTGAAGAGCGCACCACAGTCCTCTACCAGGCAGTGAAAGTGCACTTTCTGAAGGAAGTCACACTGAGCCTCACAGAAGTCATCTGTGTCAAACCTGTACGTAGACAGATGTAAAAGATCTAATTCACTGATTTCTCAACACCAACAGAAAAGACAACCGGTCCAACCGCTCATCTAACAGTAAATTCTTTCAGGCCTGTCATACTGTAAGTTGAGCCAAATTCCTGAAAGATTGAGATTCTTCTACTTTCAGGGGGTTTCCAGTGATGCAGTACAGTATGTGAGGATTAGTTTTTACTGGAAAGGACCTCACAGGGACAGTGATTTCAGACATTCTGACTGTTTTCTCACTATCAAAATGAATGTTTTTTTTGTCTTTCCTTCCTTTTTTCTTTCTTTCTGTCTTTTTCTTTCTTTCTGTTTTTTCTTACCTGCGAAGGTATGTTCTCCAGATCTCTGAGGGTTTTTCAGGCATGGGCCTCTTCAGCACTCGGTTCAGATACTGTGCTGCCTCAGAAGTGTCGTTGCATTGGCCTCCCTCCAGCTCTGTCTTCAGGTTCACAGCATTTAAAAGGGCAGGGTTCACCTGTGACATCTACAAAAAAAAAAACAGCACATAATCCACCAGCCGCTGGGTTAGCTCTATATTTGTAGGCACTTATTCTTGCATACAGTATGTTAGCGACAATGTGAGAATAACAAAACACACACTGAGAGAATTTGGCAAAACAAAAGAGAGAAGGCAGAATTACAAACATCCAGGCTTTTGCTTGAGTTCGGGCCAAGCGCATTTGCTAAGTGTCCTCTGGGGGCATCTGTTAACCCTTTCATGTGATGTGGTGGCTTGAAGCAAACCCCCTAAAGTCTGACATGACAACAGTTTGGCTGTTCAACAATTCCACTGCGGGGTTGATGACTGCTACTTTGGTTAGGCTGCATGTGCAGAGGAAGCATAAAAGGGGTGGGAAGAGGTCTTGATCAGTCAACAAGAGTCGGAAAAAATGGAGACTGATCTGCAATGACATCATCGGTGCGATGCAAACCACCCAGCACATTTGTATCAATCGGGTAAGATATATGACTATGACAATGTCCATTTTAATCTCCACAAAAACATACGCACATTTAAATTTCCATGCGCAAACATTAAGACTTGTTAAAAAATGAGGGCAGCGCCTTCCTGTTTTTCCTCCTCTGACTTTTTAATCAAATAATTTATAAACTCTATGAATAAATGTAGAGCGAGGCGGGGAAGAAAAAGTATAAAGGGGGAGAAAAAAATGGACGGCGAGTTCAGAACAGCTCATCAAAAAACCAACATCTCTATATATCTGGCATGGCAACCAGCTACTGCTTCATTATATTAATTTGTGAGAGGTGCAGTGAAAATTACACCGTATGAAAAATGGCTGGAAAATTTAAATGATACAAACTCATCTTATTAGCGGTGAAACATTAAAAAACAAACAGGCCCCTCCGTGTTCTGCTAATTTGTCTTGGGATGAAAGGCGTTTGATGGATGGATCTTACCTTATTCATAAGCGAGGATAAAAGAGATGTATTCCCTGGTACGGGGTGTCCGTTTGATTCATTACTGGAACAAGGAAAATGAACAATGTTTAAGCAAGATTTGCATGAGAACAGTAAATATTACTATTTATCACATGAGGTGTGCAAGTATAATGAACAAGAAAAATGCTGTGTTCTTAAGAAATAAGATCTACTGTCGGGTGGAGGAAAGATTGGTGTTGAAGGGTTATGTAAACATGCTTCTCACAGAAAAATGGACAATATAATCAAGTTTTCATTACTGTGTGTACAGTATGTTCATAAAAACAGGATATAACCAAAGATGGAGAAAACATCAATCAGTCAAATAACAACTAATAATAACAATTTGTTTATTTATTCAATCTGATGATACTTAAAAGGGGAAAAATGTGTTTGAATGAGCATTTACAAAGGCACATGTCTGTATACCTGTGGTCTTTCTTGCTCAGGTCTAAGCTATGTTCTTGCGCGGAGTCTTGGGAAACCCCAGAGTTGGCGTCTGGTGGCTCCTGCTTCACTTGAACCAGATTGAACTGGCTGGCTGAAGCCGGCTGGCCATTCCCTGAGGATCATGCCAGAGACCAGACCAGAGA
>JBAJHY010000013.1:14574793-14590278 GCA_037177095.1 Craterocephalus marjoriae | reverse complement strand
AATGTTAGTTCTGCTATCAAGTCAAGCTAACAGTGTTATACAATGATAATTTGAAAGGTTCTTGTTCTTCGGGAACAGTTTCTTTTACAGTTGTAACAGTATTTTAATAATGATAATACATTTGTATATAGCGCTTTACATAAAACTCAAAGCAGCTGTACACATTAAAAGATTTAAGAACTGTACAAAGCAAGAGAAAATGTAATTCAAAAACAAAAAGTTAGGAAAATGAATTAAAAACATGTACTCAGGAGTCTATTCAGATTTTCACCAATTATGTTTATTTAACTGCTCCTGCAAAGACAAAGCACAGACTTCGGGGGGGAGCATGACAACCTGGCAAACCCTACTAATGTTTAACTTCCTCTCTTCTCCTCTAGAACTGCATGTTGCTGGGAGGCAGGAAAAACACGGAGGTCCCACTTGAAGGTTACTTGGTGGCACCTATTCAGAGGATTTGCAAGTACCCTTTGCTGCTGAGAGTGAGTATATGCTCATGTGCCTGCTAACTACGTGTTAGCAGGCACATGAGCAACCACACCCATGTGCCACGGCTGTATGCCACCTTCTTCCTCTAAAATGCCTCGACATGTACTCCTGCTTCATACTGCAGGTAGCTCATCAATATGCATGCTTATTAGAGGGATTAATCTCACATCAGCTTCTTTCCTACTGTAGCTTCTCCTTCGTCTTTTCTTTAACAAAGTGGGGCCTAGCATGCTATAAATTCAAAGTGCTTTAAAAAGATTACGGCACACAGACAAACACGACACCCATACCAATTTAGCAAGGCATATGTGTCCTTAATCCAACTGACTGTGTCGTGAACATGGCTGTTGAGTCCTTCTGGCCACATAGCTGAGGTAATAAATATGGCTAGCCAGCTCAGCCCTCTGCGTCTGATTCAGCGTGAAAATCATGGCTTTAGCTGATTATATTTACAGTGTCCTCAGAGTCACAAATAGCAGCAAAACCCAGGCAGGAAATGGCTATTTTCACCGTCACTTTAACAGCCTCCTGCTGAGCCGCCATGTATGCAAAGGACAAGTTTGAATTAGCTTGCACAAATAACACCTTCAAAGAGAGAATGAGGACTCTGTTTTACATTTATTCACTCAACAAACTTTTCTTAGTAAATTACACAAAACAAGATCCACCGCCTGGAGGAATTTGCCAGTTTTGGGTTTGCTCCTGTGATCTGAGATGCTGATGCTGAGAGAAAAGAGAAAAAGCAGTTTGAAAGGCAGTAAATCGTTTTTTATTACTCTGTAAGACGCTTTACTGTGAATAAAGATGGAAACTTTAGGTATTTTAGGAACTGAATGAGGGATCCCACTTAATTTTATTCCTCTGTGTCGTTAAAAACAACTGGCCCAGTCTGGGCTGTTCTGGAGCAGATCCTCATAGCTAAAGGTCACATTTTGCCCTTTTTTCTGAGCCAGCTCCTCTACGAGTGCTGGAGGGGCGCAAACAAGTTTGTGTGCATAAGGAGCTGCTGGGTGCTGTCGGGAGGTGAGGGGGGGGCTCGCTGGACAGCGCTGATCCCAGATGTAAGGAGGAGGCAGGTTAAATAAGAAAAACCGTCAGCTCAGCGGCCCCGCCTCAACACATTTTGCCGCCACCAGCGAAACCTCCTCCAAATTGTCCCTGGGAACCCCCCACCCATCCACATTAACAGGAAACCCCCCCCCCCCCCCCGCTGCTACCTCGTCACCGTACCCCTTGACCTCTGGCTGTGCCGCTGAGGCTAATGGGCCCCCAGATGAAGGTATTCATCTCTCACGACCTCCGCTCCACCGCCTCCCTTCTTCTATTTCTGCCGTACTTTTCCAAGCTTTGTCCTTCCCCATTCCTCTGCCATTTTCCCTCCCCATCTCTGTCTGTCAGGCTGAAAGCAGGGGTCAGTTCAAAAGGCTTCCAGACTGAGCTGCTGGCTGGCCATAATGCGCCCCAGGCTTTGAAGTGAGGAGTGGATCTAAAAGGTGTGCGGCCATTTTTTTTTTTCTTTTGTACTGCAACACACTTAGCCCCAGTAATTTAAGCCAAGCATTTGGGCCACTCCTGAATCCTGTTTTATTTATCCTGAGCCCATGTTTGACTTTCTTAATAACAAGCCATGTGTAAATGAGAACCACATGAGCAGCAATTTGAGGAATAAATATGCCACAATTGTTTATGTTTTATGAGCTTAAGAGTTCTTTTAAAAGTGTGTGCTGGATTTGCTTCCACTATAAATCTGACAAATAAAACAATGTTGGAGGTTTTGAAATAAAATAATGGGGAAAAGCAAAGGTGTAACTGTTTCATAAGGTCCTAAATATAGTAGTATTTTAATAATCCAAAAAGAGACCCAAACTTTCATGAAATAATCATGACCTTTCACTTACAGCTGAGAGTCAGGAAATGTCTGCTGCAGCCATGGAGAAATGTTGCTCACATTCAGTTTTTCTCATGTCAGGACTGGAGGGTTATTGGAAGAGCCACTGGAATGTCTAATTGAATCAATGACTTTCTAACATCTCTCCCTCAACATTACCCTTTAAAAGCTTATTTGAGCTTGGCTTCCATCCTTCAGCATCGACAAAGAAAATATTTTCTCAACTTAAATCAAATAGTTTTCTGCATGTTAGAACTCTGGATGAGAAACCTGTTTGTTTGCTTTTGATTGAAAGTCATTTTTTCCTCAGAGAATTCAAGACGTGAATCCTTTGGAGAAAAATAAATGACTTGTGAGGAAACGATAATATCTCTCTATTTTTTCCTCTGAGGTGGGAACATGTCATCACAACTGCTTTAATGAGAACAGGATGTGTAAAGAAAGACATAGGTTATAAAGTAATGACGAGAAGTGGAGAACGAGTCCGTATGTGAGCATCTGAGCAGGTAAAGGAGAAGGAAAAAAGGCTAAAGCTGCTCATTTCCATGCCTGTTGACTCTTTTGACTACTCGAGTTCTTGTCTATTGCTACCTCCTTTCAGTTCTCTGCCTTTTGCTTCCTGGCTCTGGACAGAAATGGGCCTGAGCGCTCGTCTGAGCTTTGAAGTCCTTTGGTTATCAGCCAAGCGGAGCGCTGTACCTGCAGCCATCTGTGAAGGGGCCGCCAGCAGCCACCCATCGCTCCACTTCCCTTCCATGGCTGAGAGGGGCTGGAGCCAGGAGCGGTGATGGGCCTGGCAGTGGCACTTAGTCCATGTTGGCTGGCCACACATCATAAAGCCCATAGATGTGACTGTGTCAAAGCGTATGAAAGCATGGACCCCCAAAAAAAGCCCCCATCCGACCTCAGAGCCCAAAGCTGACAGTGTAATGCACTACATCTCTGCTCATTTTAATGTCTGCAAACACAAGCCTCTCCTCCTCTCTGACCTCCCTGCCTACCGTGCCTCTTTCCCTCTGCAGAGGAGAAAAATGTGGCGGTTATGAAAGGCTTGATTAAAAACTGCAAACCATTTTTCACTCCATGCTTCATGTAATATGAAGAGTCGGTTAGGATCTTTTGTTTAAATGAAGTGCCCGTGAGTGCGGCAGTCGCTCTCTCCATCCAGATGTAGCACCGTACATCATCCGTCATCCCTGCACAGCATTTGCCACTTTGCTCAACTTTTTCTCCAGCGCGTCCCACGAGCATGTGCACTGTGACGTACGGAGTGGAGGGGCCAAATGAGCCGCTAATGAAAACAGCCAACGCTGGCAGCTCTTTTCCAGAGAGCGCGATGTCAAACGGGCCGGTGTGAGGGAACATCACCACCAACAATAGGATTAAGAGCTGGGACAGTGTGCACCAAAAACAAGCTGCTGGGTTGGTTTGGCGGGGGTGGGTTAGTGATGGGATGAGGCAATTAGACCAGCCAGAGAAGACTGAGCCAGCGGGAAGCAGTGAGGGGGGGTCTGAAGGTTTATGGGTGGGGGTCATGATTAGGGAGAACAATAAAGCTACAGTAGCCAGTCCCCTTCGCAAACCAGCCGTCCATTTGCACACACAGACACAAAACGTGTACACAAACGCACATGGGGGAGAGGGGGGGGTCCAATCTGGCCATCAGGCTGTTGCTGAAAGGTCACATGGGCACCATGCGTGCTGGCCAATGGCCTCTCGGCTTATCAACAAACAGAGCAGGATGGAAGGACAGATAAGAGATGCGCGTGGGGGTGGGGCAGAGAAACGCCGGGTGGGAACTGGACGGGGGGGGGGGTCACTGGCAGATGATGAGAGATTGCAAAGTGAGCATGCAATATATGGTCTGTGAGGGAAATGCAGATCGTTTTCAGTCTGCATGCCGCAGTGTGATTCACATACATGAAAACTGATTTGACATCCTCAGCGTATAAAGTGGTCTTTATGCTGGAGGAATCCCTTTGTAATTACTGCTTAACAGGCCCATGTTAACAAAGGGCCTTATTCATTCTGAACTGTGTTGAGAGTTGGTAAAATGTGAACCTTTGTCTCAACCATGGCTCTCACAGCAGATCAAAGCAAACGGATGTGTCAAAAAGCACGGAGACTCTCAGCATCCTCCGATATTACTTCGCTACTGCATTACTTCCCTTTTTACCATGTGATGTACGAAAAAACTAAATGTTGCCATTCTGTACGATCAAAGCAGGTTTCAAGTTTGCAAATTCAACATTGTGCAGATTAAAGATGCCAGTTATGCAGCAGTTTCCTCCCAAACTGAGCCTGAAGTTGTTGGGCTGCCAGTCAGAGTCAGATGCAGCTGTTCCAAACAAGCTGACACCATGCACAATGTGAAACAAAATTACAGGGGGGGAAAGAAAAAGGGCCCTCACACATATGCATGACAACCAACACGGAAATGCCTTGTGTAAGCAGTTGACAGGGTTGAGGCTCCATCCCAGCCAGTCTCACTTTGTCACTTGATTTAAAAAAAAAAAACTAATGTCAGCAACTGATGTGGTCTCCTCTGTTCAAGGACCTCAGAGCTGGGATGTTGGAGCTGTTTGGAGAGGTTTGCAACATATGGCAGCTTACTGAGAGGGGAGGAACTGAGAACTGTAAAGTTCTGTTGCATCTCAACTCTTTTTTTTCCCCATGTGAAACAGTAATGTGCTGGATCACTAAAGGCAGTTCACTGTTTGCTGAAGAGTTTGTAAAAAAAAAAAAAAAAAGAACTCGCTGAAAGATATTATGCTCGTACTGAAGACTGGGTCTACTGTCTCATGTTGTCATTTCAGCTCTGCCTCACTCACCCGGCCCCTCTAACACACACCCATCTGTTTCCATAAGCCTCACATCACACCTGTGAACTATTTCAACACATAAGAAGTCTCATATAACCTCCTGACTTCACACAAAACTCACATTTAACCTCCTTCAAAAGCCTCGACAACTTCTCCCGAATCATTCAGCGAATCAATAAAGAATTCCCCAAACACTGGATTCCACTTTCTCCTTCAGTAAGAAGCACTCAACAATGCAAAACTAATACCTGTAAAGACAGTTTATCCGTTTCTGTGAGCATTTAGGAGCAAACTTTGCTACAAACAAGTCATACAATGATGAACGAAGACAACAGGAGGTGTGTGAGCGGTAAACATGGTGGATAATGGCACCTATGAGGATCTGTGGTGATGACAGTTCCCTCCTGCCTCAGCTGTTTTCCACCATATCTGTCCGTTTCCTCACTGTGGACGCTGAAGAGCTAAACAAACTCCTCTCCTTGTCATAACAGGCTGAGGATGGCGAGATTCCACAGGAGGATCAATCTCTTCATTTAAAAAATACCACAGAGAAGACACTGGAGCAAAAACATTATGCCCAAAACAGAAAAGAGAAAAATACAAATGCTGGGCGTCTTGAGGAGGGGGGAGGAAAAAAACAAAAAAAACAAAGGATAATCCTTTTCTGAAGGTTTATATTTGACCTTTGCTGAAACAACGTTTGGAGTAAAATGTGCTGAAAGTTTCAGAGAAACATGTTTTTCAAACGAACTCATCGTCTGTTTGTGAGAACCAGCCTCAGACAATGTGAAGGTTTCACATCCTGATGCTTCGGTTTCAGATCATCAGCGACGCTGTCAGGAAACCAGACGAACGTTTGAGGTTTCAGTTTGTGTGTCAGCAGCGTCACAGGATGTGGGCTCGCGTTGCGGGGTTCCTCCCTTCTTTTGGGGGGTAAGATAACCTCTCCGCTTCAGTGCCGACTGAAGGTTTCTGTACGGTTGTGCTGAGTGTGTGTCAGTACCCAGGTCTTGGCTGCAGCTCTCAGTGATGCGGTAACAGTGCATCTTGCTGAAGTTTCTGGAGTCCAGGCGGATGCAGGCTGGATGCAGCAACATGCAGCGCAAACGTCCCAGAGTGCACTCTGCTGGTACGCAGGGATAGCAGGACGTGTGTGTCTGAGGATGAGACAGAGACATCATTACACACAACCAGTCTGAGTTCAGTCTCAGACGAATCGAGAGGATGAAACCTGAAATCATCTGAAAAACCCTATAAAAATAAGTTACCTGAAAGACAAATCTGAGGGTAAAGGAAAATAATGACCTTTTTGGTTGCTAAACTGAAGATTTTTATCTCACTTTATGTTCGAATGTTGAATCACATGAGAAATGATTTTAAATTTTGTTTTTAATTGTCTTTTCTTATTGCTCTTATTTTCTTAATCAACGTTCGCAAGTTTAGTTTTAATAAGAGGGGATTTTACACCTGGCATACTGTTAGCCTTTTTTTTATGTGTGTGTTTTTTATGGTAAAATTGGATGTTGGAGTCTGTAATAATAATCTTTGATTGATTTACCTCCTCTGGGGTTTCTTTGCTAAATCAGCCATGTTGGGTGTTTCAAACGACCACTGTATTGATGTGCATTTGCTAGACGGTGAAACTCGGATTTGCCAATTATGAGACCATACATGTCATTTTCATTTCTATTGAACTCATGCAAATCCCAATGACCGATTAAAACCACATCCTCTACAGGAACTGAATTCCAGGGAACACCAGCAGAAGTACCATTCAAATGTCAAACACTAAAATAAAAAAGTACATTGACATGACTGTGAAACTATATAAAAAAAGATTTCGGGGGGGGGGGTTCCCCTTTCAAAGCTGCAGCGCTGTGTAAGCCTCTGACATTGAAAGGTGCGTCATCGCCAGAAGCTGACAAATATCTGAGCAATTTTCCACAAAATCCCCACGAATTCGAACCTCTGAGCACCTGGGCATGCAACGACACACCCACACACAACCTCTCCTGCCCTCCCCTCAGCCCTGCATGTACCGGCTTATGATGCAACGATCTCCTACGCAAGCATGTGTGTTTGCATCGGTGAATAAGCACATCAGTCAGCCAGCACATGAATGTGTGCGTGAGTAAAAAAAGGGGCATCTAAATGTATGTGTCAGTCTGAATGTGTGGGAGAAACAGACAGAGAAACAGAGTGGGTGAGTGAATGCTGGCATAAGTAGGTTACAGGTAATGCTTAACATGGTTATGTGTTTTTTTGAGTGTGTGTGTGCGTTTGTGTCTACCACAGACTGTATGTGCTATATGCACCACTGAGTACACAGTATGTGGCTTCCCCATTCAGCTGTGTCTCTCCAGTTCTACGTCTTCCAGCACTCTGACTCACATTTAATCTGAAAGCAGAGCAGAATGGAAGTGATTCCTCCGTTACGATCAAATACATTAACCTTGTGTGCAGACTTATTGCTCTTGTTTTTGCCCACAGCAGGGGAACTATACGAGCATGTGACTGCATGCAAGTGGGTGTGCGATTCATTTTTGTTGGCGTTATACTGGGCCATCTACTACGCATATTGGCGTGTGGGTGGCTGCTGCCTCGTTTTAAAAGGCGCGACTGTTGACCCGAGTGTGTGCAAAAGTGAGAGAGGATTTGAAATGTTGGCTGTTAACCAAATCCCAGGAGATACTCAAAATTTAGGAGGCTTGAGGGATTAAAAAGTGATGGAGGGAAAATAAATAGCAGTCAGTGTTGGAAGGGGGTGTTTAATGTTGGCAGTAGACTTGGGGGAGGATACAGTGAGACGAGGCCATTTTAATTAAAAGAAAATATTGTGTTTGCTTACCATCACTACTGGAACCTGGAACAATTCAGAGAATTCGGACTTTTTCCTTAAAGTGATTTGAGATATTTCAAGTCCTCTTTGCATACATGCATTTTTAAAATTTCAATTTAGATGTACATCTTTTAAATTAAGATTTTGGAGTTGCTCATTTTGGCACTTTAAAAATTTTAGCTTTTTATTCTTAGAAAGGACAAAGTGTTTCCCAGTAATAACAGTTCAGAGCAGAAATTCATTTTTCAACAGTAGGCTGCTGCTGTCACTGCTGTATTTCAACCTGGAAGGATAGAGGGCACTGAAATAATTAGTAGACTTCTGCAACATCCTGAATGCCAAGGACAGGTGGATTAAAGTATTAAAACAATCGCATTTCAGTCTTGAAATAGTCCTGTGCACGACTCAGCACCATGCGCCTCTGTTCGACTTCAGCTGCCAGCTCCATAACGCCACAGGAGAGGACTAGAAAAAAAAGCCCAATCCCATTAGCTACGTACATCTCAGCAGACCTGCTTGAAACGTGAGCAAATCTCAGTAATGATTATCCCCCAAAGCTCTCAAATGGTAATACATAATCGAAGGGAGAGAAATTTTCTCCGTAATCGCACAGACAATTTGGGTTTCCCCCATTTGTGTTAGAATCTGCTCCTTTCTAAATGAAACAGAAGAGACTGGGCCAACAGAGGACACATTTAACCACTGTTCTCCAATTAGAGGCTAGAGAATTATGTTAGAGGAAGAAAATTATTTAAGACAAAGGCTAAAAGATGATTTCTAGTTTGATTACAATTCAAAATTCAAAAGGAAAAGCAAAATATTTTGTAGAACTTGTTCACACATTTGCATAAATCCGGTTAATGTGGGATGTTTAAAAATCCTCTCACCAATGGATATCAGTGAGAATAAGTTAAACGTGGTACTACTTACTACATAAAAAGCATTGCCTGCAGGATTTGTGTGTAATTCAGACTACTAAGACTTTTTTTTATCTTGGATATTGTATCTTATCAGTAAATTAACCAGTTTCTGCAGAGACAGCAGGCTTGTTTCATCAACTAAGAAGCTCTCTAAACTGAAGCATCCTCTTACACAGATGCTTGAGAGGAAAATCAAAGACAGAGAGATATCTTGAATAAAACATAGAAATCAACTATAAGAACAGTCAAACATTTATACAAGTGATAAATTCTCATTTTGGTTTAGTTTAGCAGAAGCTTTAAAATGCCTTTTTTTTAAACAACTGACAATAATTAAGATTAGCCCTTTTGAAGAAATCTAAGCCTCTTAGCCCACCTTCTGCCATCTGTGGCCCCAATGTGAGAGCTCTTTAAGGTTCACTCTTTTTCCTTTAAAAAGAAAAAAGTGTTGCTTATTCTGTTACTTAGAGGACCAAAGCCAGCCTGATATCACAGCCACGCTGAGGAGGTGGAATGAACCATCTGTGACAGAAACAGAAAAAAAAAATAACAAAAAAAACCCCAAAAAAAAACAGGAAGCTGTAATGCGATACACAGAGAGAGAGAGAGAGAGAGAGAGAGGAGTCTGCACCCTTCACTCTCCCCCTGTAAAGACTCTTAACCAGGTCTGACAGCTAACAGCTCCTTGGCAATTGGGGTCAGTTAAAGGAAAAGTAGCTCAAGTTTTGTTGGGGCTTTGGCTCCATAGATGTTCAGGAGTTACTGCCCACTGCAGCATCAAAGGGGATTATAGGGACAGGGCCATCTGCCATCTGTAGCAGAATAAACGTGAGCCCTTTTATGTTTCTGCCTGTATGTTTGTGTGCATGTCTGTGTGTGTGTGTGTTCGCGACAAAAAGACTCAGCCAGGGTAAATGTACTTTTAACTTAAAGGGCAAAGATGTGGGGTGGAGCGCACACTGGGGTGACGGCTTATTCAAACCAGGACTGGAGGCATTAAAGGTTAGCATCATACTAGTCAGGTGCAGCGCTGAGTCGAGTGGAAGCGCTGTTAGAACAAGGGCCATTTACAAGACAATAAAGACTTAAGGCTGTGTCTATGTTCAGTAGTGACCTGTTGAAAACATGCCCGGATGGAGAATAAAGTGCTTTTTTTGTCATTCAGGCAAAACACACAACTTGTTGTTGTTATGGGTTTATTGGAACACAGTGCCAAACCTTGTTCCCCTTTCACCTCCCTAATTTGTTTTGGGTCTTTTTTCTGGCCTCCACCTGGGAATGTTTTTTCGCTCAGTAGTCTGCTGCTTTTTAGCTGAGCTACAGTGCTTGACCTACTGCCGACACTTATTTTCAGCACTCTAATTGTCGTTTAATCACATATCAACCTGTCATTTAAAGACCTCCTTTTTTTTTTTCCAAGGCAGATCATTTGCATATGTTGTAAAAACTAATTCCGATCGAAAGCTCCGGTGCCTGTGAAAGCAGCCGTTCTTTCTCTCTCTCTCTCTTTTACTTTCACAGCTTAGCACAAGAGAGTAAGGCGCACATTTTCATCTGCATCTCACCTTAACAGACAAAAACACACATAGGCAGACGCCATACCTGATATTCTCGATTGAGGTGGTTTTATCACATTTGTTAACAGTGTGTGGTGACACGTAACGTGTTAGAATAGGGACAACGACAGGAGCGATTCAGGGAGCGCGTTCTCGTACGAGCCAAAGCGAAGGTGACAGCGAATGTATAGTGTTATGGAGGAGTCAATTAGAGTTAATAATGTATCACTCTTCTAAATGTTGCATTCATTTGTTCACACTTACATAAAGCTACAGCAGAGTAGGTTGTGCCTGGTTTGCCTTGCGTCTACACTAGATTTACATTATCACCCTTATACATCGAGGAGCCACGTTCCGCTTGACTGGCAGTGGCAAAGTGGAGCGGGGGTGTGAGAATCCTGCTTTTCGGGCCCAAGGAATGCCAGTCCTCAGGAGGTCTCCCACTCTCATTACAGTGCGGGAGAAAGACAGCTCTTTGTTCTACCTTTTTATAACATTAATTGATAAAACAGAGCTGGGGTGGAGCCATCTTATGGGGGGCTAGGATGAGCTTAGGGGGATCCTTTTGGGCAGATGAAGGTGGGTGAGAGGCTTTTGGAGCTCAGGCTCTGTTTTCACAGAACTCCTAATCCTGTTAGGGGCTGCAGTGGTGGCACAGACTTGGCACTCACACTTTCCCAAAGGGGTGGCAGAGGCAGGGGCAGACTATGGTGTGGTGGGTGAGAGTCCCCCAAGCGTCGTCTGGGCCCCACGCCTTAATTAACTGTCTCTTCGGGGGGCACCGAGGGCCACACGGAGAACTTATGTCACAAACACTGACAGCCACTAAGAGGAAGTGGCATCTCACCCATCGTGGAATCTTAGGAAAATATATGAAAAATGTAATATGGAGCCCATACAGCCCAAAGGTATTAGCCTTCACAGGACATTATTAGTCTTATCTTATAATTATTGTTGGTTTAGAAAAAACTGGGAATTTTCTTTGCGAATTTTACAAAGATACAGGAGAAACACTTTTAAAAACCAACTTTTATGGAAAGATATTCTGAAACTAAGACAGGTTAAAATATTAGATATTGTTTATTTTCTAAACTAAAAAGATCAATAAGTTCCGTTTCTACTTGCGCAGGATTGGCCAATCTTATTTGTCAGCGGTTAAGTAGCTGTAACAGGCTTTGCCATGGCTGTAATCTGCTTCTGCTCGTTTAGGCTACCTGCAGTCAACAGAGGCTGAGAAGTGCTGGAACAGTGGCCAAATGGAGTCTGAATATGTTAGAGAGGCAATTAAGCATGTTGGTGTGTGTGCACGCACACAACAATGTCAGAGGTGCTAAGCCGGGCCAAACACGCCTCATTGAAATGTCCATCTTAAAGCCACCCAAGTTCCTCATCTCACCCCCGCCGCCCCTCCTTCCAACAACCAAGATGCTTGAAGACTGTCAAAAGCATTTTCCACAAAGCTGAGGAGAGGCCAAGGAAAAAAAAAAATAAAAAAAGGACCTGCCACTGTCACATGCATGCTCGCGCGTGCACACACACAGCGAGGCTGTCAGGTAAATTAGATCTGAAAGCTGACAATTTCTGACCATATTTCCTTGATTATTTCAAACAAATGCACACCAGCCGCTCTAAGGAGATTAAAGTGACATAAAAGTCCCGAGTGGGAGGAGGGAGGGCAGAGAATCCAGGTCACCCCCATTTGTCCCCCTGCCTGACAGCAGCTATATCGCTATCCAATCCAATAAAAGTCCCCCCCTCCTTTTGCTTTAATTAATTTTACAGCTAGCTTGCTTAATTACTTTCAATCAAAATCCTCTTGCCATCACAAAATTAGAAATGGTTCAACTCCATTAGTCTAAATTCTTCATTTACATACACAAAGACTGTCAGCTCTTGCTAAGCAAACGGCCTCCTGCTTGATGAGATTGTTTTTTTCCACACACTCTATCACTCTCTCAGTTACACACATGCGAGCGACTGTGGTGTTAATTTTTTTGAAACGAGAAAAGTAGCATTAAATTATTTGAGCCCCTTAGTTAAGACATTCCCTGCCTAATCAGAGTTCAGGTAAGCTGCGGCGCACATCATCCGAGGCTCCTCTACAACTTGTGAAATTGATTACGTCCACAACGTTGCGTCAAATAAACTCCCCGACCCTAAACAATGCAGTGTAAAATATATGCAGCCCATTTGGGTTAAACAGAATTACTAATGCTTTGGCCTGGTAAATGAAACAAACCAGCTTTTTAACTACCCCGGTTACGCGTAGTTCTTGAAAAATCTGGCTCCTTTACAGCAGGGTGTCGCTAGTTTTGACTGGACTGTGGAAACTAGTGATGCAATACAGTTATTCGGCTGCTGGACAATGCAACTGGATATTTCAGTGTGATGAGGGCCCCATGCCCTGCCGCCCAATCACTTCAACTTGGCACGCAGGCATCCTCTCCATCACGCACACACTGCCTAAGGCCTGCACATCATCAAGAATTAAGGACACCCAGATAGGGTTGGAGCACTGACCAAAGTGAAAACCCAAGCACAGAAGCACATCACCGCATGTGCACACACACACACTACTAGTACCATAATTACTGTAGGTCCAGAGATGAGGGCATTAAACTGGTGTAATGCACTCAGTGCTGCAGCACCACAAAATATATCAACAGTGAACCTACATGCTCTTCACTGATGCTTTTATTCTCCCCGTCCATGTGTATGCTGCTCATTAGGCACATTGCAAAAAAAAAAAAAAAAAACATGAAACAGGTTCATGCTGTTATTTTTTTTAAAAAAGGGGCCTTGACTTATATTTTTCTCTGGGAGAAATACAGTATCTTTAATTTCATATGTCTTTTTATTTCTGAAACAGGTGATGGGGATTTGTAGAAATTCTGGACAGGGGACTGACAAAGCAATCCAAAAAAGTAACAAAAGTTTGTCAGGAAGAGAAAAAGTGTGGATGTGTTTGGGGGTGTTCCATTACAGGCCAAGAGGGCTGTGTACAGTGCAGATCTGACCTGGCCCCTTTCCTCCACGTCTCCGACCGCTGGTTTCCCCTGCCCTCTTTAACCAGTCCCCATTAACACTCTTAATTATCCAAATCCATCATTCTTGGAGTAAATGAAGACTGCCTCTTTAATTCAATTTAATAGGATCATTTTCCAACTCACGTTCACTTTAGCCCCAGCTGCCTGCCCACTAGTCCCCCCACTGTGTCCCCCCCCCCCTCCACTGTATCTGTGACTCCTTTGGCTCTATCTCCTCTGGTCTGGCTCCCTTCGCCGTTGGAAGGGGAGGGGGGGGTGGGGGGGCTGAGGCTTGATGGCAGTGATGGGCCGACACGCTGTTGATCTCCCATGTCTTGTCTTGGCTCGGCTGGTGGCAAGCAGCAGTTCTGGGTTCCCAGTCTGCTGTGCACTCTTCCTGCCTGCCGCACACAAACACTGACACACACACATGCTGACACACACACACACATACAGGCTCGCAGTACCAGCCATGTTCACCAGGGCTTAGCTAATCCTGTCACATCAGGCCACTTTGGCTGAGTTGAGGTCTTTTGCAGCAACACCCCTCGACACACACACACACACACACACACACACACACACACACACACACACATACACTGATGTCACTTGATGTCACTCATTTAGAAATAAAACTTTTCTAATTGTTTTATGCCTTTAGTTTCTGTCTCTAACTGAAACAATATAAAAACTTAATTTGAGCTACGCATCTAAAAGATAAATATCTCCAGAGCAGTTCATTGATTTTTTCGGTTTGTTTTTTATTCTTTTGTTTTTGTTTTAGGTTATTGCTGAACATGTGTCTGGTGCAGGTCTTTTATCCACAGAATTCAGCAGATTTGGTTTTGTTAGTTAACCATTTTATGCTCTTTTTTAGGGTGATTTGAAATAAAAGTTCTTAAACATCGACGTATGACAGTCGCACATGCTCAAACATTATTCTACCATGCACAGTCAAATCAAATGTTTTTATTTCATATTGTAACATTATTCAACACCAATAAGCACTTTCAATTTTGATATAATTAAACACATCACTTTTGAATTCTGCCAAATGAAATTTAAATCTACTCTTGCCTATTTCCACGTGATAAACTGGTGAAATTATTGCTTTTTTATTCAGATAATTAAAAACTTTACAGCTTTGATTACCTTGATGTTTTCAGTCATTTATCTGAACCTGTACTGCTTCTACAACAAACACTCTGCTGGATTTCAAGACAAAGCAACACAAAAACAATATATTATTCAGTCAGCAAAAACCACCATTTCATACCCTCACTTTTTGTCAAAACGTAAAACTGCTATGCGACAGCTTCAGTAAACTCATTGCTATCTGAATTTATTTAAAAGTCTCTCAATTTCATCCATCTTAGCAGTCAATTAGAGAGGTAGAAAGCAACTCCTGTTCTAAATATAATATACTAACTTCTGCCAAATAATCCACTATGATGGGTGCTCTGATGGCCACAGTTGATGTTGGTTTATAGCAAAATTATAATGTATCGTATAGATTATTCAGTCTCCATGTATCATAAAACACCATTTATAATGTGGTATGCTTGTTTTTCTAAGTAAAGGAAGCAGACTGGTTCGTCATAGGGTTCTGTAGCTTCACAAATTAGAGCATCAAGTTTACTTTCAGAGGCCTGACATTTCTAATTCAAAATCCATCTATTATTGATTTCAAGAAATATGCAAATTTTTAAATACAAGTTTTTTATTTGAGGTTTTCTGAAGCTCAAAGAATCCTTATCAGTAAAATATAAACAAATAAAAGCAGAAATATATTGATTTAATTAATATTTTTCTGTATGTGTAGGCTACATTTAATCTTTGAAGTTAAGTTAAAGACGCTCGTCAGTAAATTAGATTATCCTGAATAAGTGCATCCATCTCTGTAATTTAACTTCACAGATGAAATGTATGTATACGTGCATAT
>JBAJHY010000013.1:8834535-8846344 GCA_037177095.1 Craterocephalus marjoriae | reverse complement strand
GCACACATCTGATTGCAGGAACGATCTTACGATTGGATCCACATGTGATTTATGAAACATTATCTGACCAATCGGAGAGTGCGAATGATCAGGCCCTGATAAATGCAGTGGCTGAAAGTCATCGTCATTTACATGTTACGCTCAGAAATATTACTATAAATGAATAAACGCTGAGCCTGAATTTCCGTCTTACATTTATTATATAAATGAGGGCCACAGTCTATTTTAAGAAAAAAATGTGAGACAATTGATGTAACTTTGGCTTCATGGAAGGACGGTATTATCGTGAGAACGAATAAAACCAGCAAGGTTTCAGAATCAGCACAGTGTCGAGCAGGGTGTCCACGGCTTTCTAGTATTTGCATGGAGGGGGTTTTCAAACAAAAAAGGTTGGGAACCACTGAGGAAGATGACATTATTGTCCATGTAAACATAGCTACTGTTTAACTGACAGTTAAACTGGGGGAGAGACACTGGGGAGAGAGACTTGGAGGGGACAGGTTAGTGGGGACGCTCAGCGTTCATATTGGTAACCGAGTTAATATTGACAGATGTCAACAACCCGTCCACAAGCTGAGGAGCATCTTTCAGAAAGTGAAGAAAAGAGGCCTCACATTAAAGATACTGTTAAGATGAAATAAAGCAGGTCCCTCATGACTGGGACAATAGTTCTGTGGTTCAACCTCAGATTCTAGCAATGCAGAATCACAGCTGGATGATGATTTATGTAGTTTTTCATATTAGGTTTTAGTCTGCTGCAGTGGCATGTTTTGCTTGGAAAATACTCTATCTGTCCAGATTTTACAGAGAAAGTGCTTCAGAAGCTTGTGACGAAGCTGCTGAGGCGTCTTCACTCGTTTCCTCACCACCTTCTGAAACATGGAAGTTTAGCCTTTTACCTCTGTTATTAGTCATTCATTTCGATTTTTACTTTGTGTTACAGTTAAACTTTGTAATGTACAGACCATAGTTAAATAATGGCTACTTACTGTATATGAAATAAAATTACATAAATTTGCAGATGGTCTGAATCTAGCTCAGTCTGCAATCAAGCAGTATTCAAACCATCATCTCGCTGCTGCCTTTATCTAATTATGTTTAGATTAGTTGATTCTTTGGATAGTTGAATAGTTGAGCTGTCTGAAAACCTAAAACATGCCTGTGTTTTCTTGCTTCTCTGTTATTTAAACTGACACATTAGAGTTTGTCTATCTTCAGGCTCTTAAGCATCCTACCTACATTAAAGACTAAATCCTTCATTAAAAGGGATTTTTAACCATTCTTACACTCAATGAAAAGCAGCCTTTAATTGGATCAAGCATTTGTCGGGGTGACATATCATGTTATGGGGCACAGTGGTGGTGTCTGATTTGTTATTCTGAGCCACTTTGGATCAATCCATCCGCTGGTACACATCTTTTAGGATTCAGGATTCTTTGCCATGTTTGAAGGCATTTATAAAAATCTGCAAGCTAAACCAAAATGTTTCTCACAGCTTGGTGCAAATAATAAATAATGATAAAATCCTTTCTGAGGAAAAGGAAGGTTAAATTCAGAAGGTATTTAAACTTGAGATGCTGCAGGAAAGAGGCAGAGAGAGAGAGGAGGAAACGGTAAAACTCTTCATGTGCGACATTTCAGCATTAACATAAGGTGTTTTAGAAAAGTCTTGTCCCTTGTACTGATCAGCTGTACAAGACAGAAGTTAGGAAATGAACAAATGTAGATGCATAGACCATAAATGTCAAAAATAAACTTTCTGTATCTTAATAAAGGAAGGCAATGTTGGCAGAGCTGACAGCAAGATGTGCACTTACAGTCCTAGAGGGCCACTATCCTGCAGGTTTTAGATGTTTTCTTAAATCTCTCCAACAGCTTGTTGTCAAGTTACATGTGAGCCTACTATCGACATTAATGCAAGTGTGTTGAGTCAGGGGAAGATTTAAATCCTGCAGGACAGGGATCCATAAGGTCTGCAGGTGGACATCTATATCTTAGACTTTTAACTTTGAGCATCACTGTTAAGGAAAAATACTTCTTTGTTTGTTGCCATCACAACCTTAATCAGCAAGAATTTCCAGGCATATTCCCTCTGAAAATGACGCTGCTGTGCTATGATGTGTAATTTAAAGATGCAACACCCCGTCTTGCAGATACTTTATCAATACATTTATTTCAGACACTGCCTAAACAAAATAGAGGATATAAAGCAAGCTGACAGCGTATACCACGACTCTATCCCAGAGGAAAGAAAACGTTGGTTTGGGCTTATTATTTCTGCCAGCGATTCAAAATGTGCTCATGCCCACATCAGTTAATTGTAAGCATGTTCTTACAGATGCTTATTATGGTGGGAATTTCTCAATATTTGTTAAATATGTTGGCAAATACCTGCCAGATACCCACCACATTGTTGTGTATTATTACAGGAAAGAGAGTGTATATAACAATAACAAGGTGAGGAAGAAAAGATCAAATCATGAGGTACCTAAAGATTCCTACGATAACACTCGTTGTAGGTGCTTCTGTCATCTTAACAGCCTTGATGTGTTTGATTTGCTCAGTAAGCAAATGAAGAACTCTAATTAACTTTTTAGATCCCTTTGAACATGTCTTTTATCATGTGTGACTCAGTTGGAGAAGGTTGGATGCTGGGGTAAAGGTCACCTTTTCGCCCTCTATTTTCAGGAAGACTGACAGAAAACTAGTAAGGTGTTATTGTTTATTTTGAGAACTTGTGGCTTGTGTTGTGTAATACACACTATAATTTTGCCATTTTTTTTATGCCCCACAGAGCAAACAGATACAGATATCCTGCAGAAAGTCAAGTTGCTTTGAACAGACGCTGCAGCTTCTGGAGAGATCCATGAGTGTAAGGAAGCTGAGTTTCAGAAAAGCATCAACTTGGTATATTTTTAAGATGGTGCCAGGCTTTAAGGCACAGTTTTTAAATCTCCGTTGTGGCTTTTTTCCCCCCTTTGACTGTAAAATCACAGAGTTGTTTAGACACATATGATCATATTTGACTTTCATTTCACAAGCAAATCAAAAGCATAATGTTTCAATTATGAAAAATGACATACATTTACAGTGAGTCATTGATGTGTTAGGCATCAGGCATCAATCTAGTATTAATTCTCTGACAATATGATGTTAAAAGTCAGAGTATGATGGCTTTTTACAGCGCACTGACAAAAAGCATGCTTGATTAGCAAGCTCCAAATGGAACTCTGTCAGAGTAATTTTTCCAGATAAAAATGTGATGTGACGGTTGATGTTTGTGATTTCATGTGACTTGGGGACCCAGTTATGCAGTGGACATTCAAAGCTGGCACACAAGCAGGAATGACTGCAAGCTTGGCACAGAGTATTGGTTGAAGGAGGCTGGCTGGTGAAGCCTGGGGGAGATGATGTTCTTTGTTGGAGGGTGTTTTCTCAGTCTCAGCACAACAAGATCGCACAGGCCTGCACTGTCAACACATTGCATGCCTTTAATATTGCAATTCAAGAAGAAACAGCAAAGGGCTGTATACAAGGGGTTCAGGTTATTTGATTCTTGCCTTCTGTTTTTCACAAATTATTGACTGTGGAAATCACAAAACCTTTATGGAAAAATAGTAAGACCTTACAGTGTAATTCAAAGCCAAACTGATGTGAGTGAATATTAAATCTTTGACAAAATAGGCAAGCAATGACCCACGAGCACACTTAGCATTATGATAGTAATTGATCAGAGAAAGGATAATTTATGATCCCCGTTTAGAGGACATTTGGGCCACATATCAGCACAAGCTTTACTTTTCTTGGTAATTGTTTTTTTATATCATGACATCCATTTCAACTAGACATCAGACAGCATAAAGCTTATAGCAGCAAGAAGCTACTGGTTTACAATTTGCAATTGATTGCACAAGATGTCACTGCCCCCCGCACACTGAATTATGTTTTTCTTGTTCTTTTTTTTTCTTCACTGCAATATAACAATCCAAAGAATTGGGTTATTAAAATCTATCTGCAATATTATAGGGAATTCAGAATGCATCACCTCAAGGCATTTCAAACGAATGTCTTAAATTTTAACAATGATTTAGCTTCTTATTAGATTAATTTATTCATTATTTTATCTTTGAATTTCTAATTTTGTTTTATTTATCTGCATCAAGTGAATGGAACAATGAAGAGCAAGTGTTATGCCTGAAGTTCTTTTTCAATTACAATTTAACGGGTCAGGTGCGCCTTTGCTTCAACACCCCTCATTCAAATGAAATGGATACAACAGCTTGTTGTCAAGTTCTACACAATTTCCCATTATGTTTGAGATATCTGTTATACATTTTGTATAGAATCTGTTAATATGCATCTGTTGATAAAGTTAAAGTTTTAGCCTCTCAAACCCCTTAGTTAAGAATATGACTGCTCTAAATATGCTCTATTTCCTTGTCTGTCTTGGTCCACTGGATATTTCATATTCATTATTTTTTTCCACGTGAGGTCACTTATTTGTATAGCATTACAATGGGTCATTTGGTGACAAGATTATCTTTGTTATTATCTTTGGCAACAGCGAAAGTGGGCAGTCATCTCACAGGCTTATTGAATTTGCTCTTAATTATAATTTTCCCATCAATGTTTCCTGTAGAAAATTATTTTAAACTAGTTTTTGCATGAAGCAATAACAAAAAGTTTCAACCGAGTTAAGGTGGTTTTGTCCACTAAATTCTCTCATGTTCAGGGAAAATCTTAACGACTAATTACCTCCCTGATTAAGTTCTAATATGCATCCTTCATCCATACGTGTTTGTCATAATTAATAGCATGCTGCAGTGAATGTGACAATGGCTATGACTATGTCACTGACCCTACAACAACATGGCTCCTGAGTGGGGGCTTGATAAATGCATGACCGAAGTTCCTTCCATTTTTCTGCAAATATGATGAGACTTTAGCTCCTTTAGCTGAAAAACACTAGCGGCGATGTTTTTTTTTTCTTTAAACATAATATGCTTTACACTGGAAAGTGTGCTGGGCAAGAGAGCATTCAGGAAGCATTTTATAAAATTTCAAGATTAGAAACCAATTATTGAGAGATTTCATTCTGAACCAACATATGAACTAATGCCACAAATAAAGTAAGAATACATTTATTAGATAAACCTACAATATATTATTCTACTGTATATCTGACCAATATAAAGTGCCTTGTCTGTTATTACTAAAACCGTGATCAGAAATGTCAGCACTTAACCTGCAAGTGTTCAATCCTATTTCCATGTTTCCTTAAAGATTAAACCGCTTAACTTTGTACCGACTAGTGGAGGAATTAAAATACTGTTGTGTAAGGCCATTATTTTTAATGTTACCGTTTTACTGTTATTGGTTAAAAGCCTCAACTCTCAAAATTCATGACAACAGGGTATTAATTCAACTTTTATACAACTTATCTACAGTGACACACACCTGCTTCTTTCCACAGGAGTTGCTCGTATACAGACTGCAGCATTTCTTTGACCCAAAACTCTATGAACTGGTGCTCGGCAATGCTTTACCCCTTTATATCTGCAAGTCCCAGTCTATTCATTATTCACCACGCTGACCATCGTCTGAATTAAAGATTCAGGTTTTCACTGCTCAATTTTTTACATGACAAAATGTCTTTACAGGCGCTCTTCTGAATTAAGTTCTGTCTTTCCGCATAAAAATGAGTACATGCAAATGTGTGCCTCTCTATGTGTGCATTTGTAACATGAAGCAGGGATTTCAGTGTGCAGCTTTTTCACTCCATGCCCTCATGTACTCTGGTGAAGTCCTGATGGACCAGCCAGTCCTTTGTTCCTCATTGTTCATCCTTTTGATGGTCTAGTTCTTTGGCTTGTGGGAAGGCACTCATGTTCTTACAGACTGTCAGACACTTTGCAGTGTTTTACAAAAAAACACCATTGTAGAACAGTTCGCAAAAAAGTGCCAGCAGAATAGATTAGCTGCCTATGCAGTTAGATTACATCAAAAAAAGGCATGTTTGTGTCTTACAAATTCACCACTTTGATGTGAAGACAGGATATCGATGGGCAAATAGCAGCTGATGTGAGATTCAACCAATTATTAGCTAGTTAAAAAGAAATCATTGTGTTTGCAAATATCCACTCGATGGCATCCAACCAGCTCTATGAACAAAAAAGATGTTTATTCATCTTGGCAAGAACTAAAACAACTGCTTTGCGAAATTTGCTGACTTTTAGGGAGAGAAATGTAGTGTAACAAAAACAATCCTCATTATTTGGACAGATTTTCTCCCACTGTTGGTATTACGTACTGATGGACTGGGAACTAAAGGAGGGGCGTTTTATTTTGTGAAGGTTAAAAAAAAGATTTAGGATGTCTTTTCTGCTGAAACCAAGTGATTTAGGTACAGAAACATCCCAGTGAAATTCAAGAAAAGATCTTCAAGATTTGACCCTGATAGTGCTAGTGATTATGTGCAGCTGCATTAGTCCACAGACAGCCCATGCAGGGTGTTTAAAATCTCTCACCGAGCATTAGGATAACTGGGTCTTTGTCATGATTTAGAGAAATAAAATAAAAAAGGATAACAGGTCATGCAGGGAACTTCAGTTGCATATCCATCCAGGGGCTGTAGTGTATACTTTGTTTCTGCATAAAAACCAGCTGGATCAAATAAATAATCTATGTGACTGAAGCAGTGACATCCAAAAATCACATAACTTATAAATGCAAACAAGGCTGTCTCCAGAACTCCTCCAGGAGCAAACAGATGTACAACAGAACAGTGATGTAATAAAGAAAATGTGACTCATCTGCACTGTATTTTTCTCTTGCTCTGAGGCTGT
Source organism: Craterocephalus marjoriae (assembly GCA_037177095.1). NCBI lineage: Eukaryota > Metazoa > Chordata > Actinopteri > Atheriniformes > Atherinidae > Craterocephalus > Craterocephalus marjoriae. The sequence continues at coordinate 8,839,499 of JBAJHY010000013.1, read as the reverse complement.
GTGCCATTTATCTTCTGGGTTTTTCTGCCCTAACTCTAAAAGAAAATAAAAGGGAACGCTTTAACATAAGTTGAAAATCATTCATTACATTTTTGAATGAGTTGAGAATAAAATAACATATTGTTGAATGAAAGGAAAAAAAAAATTCATGATGGTCTGGATTCTAAACAAAAGTGGAAAGATCCCATCTCAGGCTAACCATAGCATCAATGCCTTAATTGTGCAGGAACTGCTGACACACTCCAGCCACATGAACCCGTGCATTGTCATGGATCAGAAGGAACCATGGTCCCATTGCAGCAGCTTATGGCATGATCAGATCCCATCCTGGGACCTGGTAGCAAATGGATGGCTTGCACATGGAAATTTGTGCAGGCCTCTAAGGAAATGCCTCTCCAGACTATCACTGACACACAGCCAAACTGGTCATGCAGGTCAAGATGTTGCAGGTGGCAAAACGTTCTCCACGGCATCTCCAGAACCTCTTATAACTTCCACGAGTTCTTATTGTCAATCTACACTTACCATGCAGAGCACAGGTATGGTGAGTCTGCCAATCCTGGTGTTCTCTGGCAAATGCGAGGTGTTGGACAATGAGTGCAGGCCCCCCTTGTAGATGTTGGCCTCACACAATACCAGCATGCAGCCCGTTTCTGATAGCCTGAGCAGAAACATGCACATTTGTGGCCTGCTGGGGGTCATTTTGTAGATCTGGCAGTGCTAAGTTGTTATCCTTCGACAACCCCCTCCCTGCTCCATGTTTCCTGCTATACTTGCCTATCTCCTGGTTCCCCATGTTTTTGACACGGTGTTGGGAGACATAGCAAACCTTCTTGCTGTGCTATGCATTGACGTGCCATCATGGATGAGCTGCACTACCTGAGCAATGTCTGGATTGCAAACACCACCTCAAGATACCTGTTAGTGGTGAGGGCACTGGCAATTCGCAAATATGACCAAAAATCAGGTGGAAAGGATGGAGACTAGAGGTGTGCGGTTCGATCCTGATATCGATAATATCGATACCAAACGCTGATATTGACATTGAATGATACCCATGGAAAATATCGATACTCAAGCTTTTTTCCCCTCTCTTGCACGCACTGACTGTTGCGCAAACGGATTGATCAAAGTAAACTCTCTGAGAGTAGCGCTGCGCTGTGCCACACAGCATGGAGCAGAGCATCACCTCCCCCTCCCCCGTCTGTTGTTGCACCGTCACGTGGCTGCAGCGGCGACAAACAGCCATACGGAAGCTCACCCCCAAAACCCACCACAAATCAGCTGCTGTGTGACATCTTTCAGACATCAGAAATCCGAAAACACTGATGACAACAAGACCTGTTTCACTATACAGTACATATAATTTCATACAGTGCACTAATGTTGTATTATCTATCAAGACATTATTAATTCCCCTTTCACACTGGTCAAAAAACCTGTTTAAACCCTCGTACAATCGGCTTTTGGTGCCGATGTGAAAGGCTCAGCGACCCGCGTCGACCCGGGTCAATCGACTCGGCAAGCGACCTGGGTTAAAATCGGCTTTAAGCGACTCGGCTCCGATCGGCATGCGGTGTGAACGCCAGACCCGGGTTGACCCGCTAATTTACTGATGACTTTGGGTGGTACGTGTCCACAACATGACATCTTGATCGTTGTTTCTCATGCAAAGGTAACAGACGTCTCTGTTTCGAGCACGCATTCAGAAGCCTAAATTCTGTGGGAAAATCGGCCGCCACCTGCTGAGTTGTTTGGATGGACTAAAGCGCAAAACAAGAAAGCACATTGACTCCTGTCTGACTCTCTCTACATTGTTTACTTTATTTAAACAAAACTTTAACTTAAAAATAGGCCACAGAAGTCAGAAAAATTATTGTTTACTTGCCTAGATTTCTGTTGCGCTGGGTAAAATCGTTAACGTGAACGCAGCGTGATTGCATCACCAGACTCACATCTGTGAGCAACGCAGCTGCCAGCAGAGGATCAGACGCGCGTTTTTTTGTCGATGTGAAAGGAGCCAAATGCCGATTGATCGTGGGTCAACTCAGCTTTGAAAAACCTGCGTCGACACGCTAATTTCAGTGTGAAAGTGGCTTTAGAGAGATTATTATATTAAAGGAGAACAGGGACGGGGGACTTGATGTTTCAAAGTAAAATTCGATATATAGTGTTTTATTGTTGAAATTAATCAGATCCACATTGTTTTTCATCGACTGACATCCTGCCTGAACGATCCCATCTGCTCTAGATTGACGAGGAATCCAAGGGGCAAATCTGGATAACCTCCTCTTTAAGTTGAGTGATATTTTTTAACACTGAAAAAACAGAACTGCACTGAAAGGAAGAAAAATTCTTGTTTTTTTAATGTTTTCCGTAAGAACAATTCTATCTGTAAAAAGAAACAAAGAAAGAACTAGAAAAGATATGAAAAAGTATCGGTATTGGTATCAGTATCTGCGATAATGGTCCTGTATTTACTTGGTATCGGATCAATACCAAAATTCCCAGTATCACACCTCTAATGGAGACAGGGAAAAAGTCTGTGTCAACACCTGCAGGACCATTCCTAAAGTTTAGGGCTTGTCTTGATGATTGCTTCCTGTTTCCACCTGTTTTCAGTTCCATTTTTACAGACTTTATCCCAGAAGTGCAACTGTCTCTGGGCATAACCATGCAAAAAACATTCTTACTATTTTTAATACAATAACCAAAACATAGAACTCAGACTTTGCAGGAATTATTCATGGGCTGATCTTGCATTCTGTATTAGGCTCTCACTCCTTTTCCGTCTTTGCCTCTTCCCTTTTACCTCTAATTTGACTAACACTTTACAAAAGCTGAGCTTCTAACCCATTTTGGTGACACACTGGCATTAATTATGCACATTCCTGAATACATTGTTGTCCTACAGTGTCCTGAGGCTGAGAAACTGCTCTTTGCAACTTTTTAGCATCACGTCACGTCAAGCGGCATCAGTTTGTTATCAACACACAGGCAGCGCAGAATTGAAACCACTGCTTATGAGATTCTGGATGTTAATTTTCTCTTTTCTTGGTGCGTTTGGGCTTTATCTACTGTGGTCACTTCAATCATTCAATCATTTTACACTTAAATTTAGTCTTTGCTGAGCTTCAAAGTGGCGTCTTTCCTAATTATTCGTATCTATCAGATACGTTTACAAATTAAAGTTTTAATTAAATATAAGAGTTTTGAGTTGGCTATGATCTAACCTAATTAGCATCTATTTTAGTGCGATAGGTTGCCATTTTAGTCAAAATACGCGCACCCCCCCGCGCGCGCGTGTTGATCCGTGTCATCACAAAGAGACAGGGAAGCAGCATCCAGTAACAGCTGCTGTCGGGGCGTGTTGACCTTTTGTCTCCCGGCGGTCAGGTAAGGGGAGGGGGTGGAGACACGGGGAGCTTCATATCGGACTGGTCCCGACGCTCCGGACAACAAATGGCCGGGATCCAACACAGAGGAGGAGTGTGTTCGCTTTTTTCCCCTCTCTACACTCAGAGCTGCCTCCAATTGCTCGCATAGTGGGTTAGAAAGGAGAAAGAGCCGCTCTTTATCCCCACTTCCAGCAGGCTACATTTTTTTATCCATTTGGCACAAGAATGAGAGAGTCCTGTTGACACCACGGAGAGGTACACGCTGAGACCGAGTATGGCTGTGGACGGTAAGAGCGCTCACTGTTCCACTCACTTATCTCACTGTTCAGACGGGATCTTTCTGGCTTTAATTTGATCTTACAGAAATCACATTTTATATGTCACATCAGATCGCAGCACACAACACGTTTATGAAACGTTTGAGGATGTTAACTAATATGCTAAATGTCTAGTTCAGTGGAGTGCGGTATCCATCAATTTAACAAAAAGAAATTAATTTTAGGAGATGCTTTCACATATGGTACAAAATCCAAATGATCTTGAGTTTCACATGCCAAAATCCACTATAAAAGTGGTCAGTGACTCACAAAATGGAGTTAAACAGGAGCATGTTAATGTTGATTCAGTCAGGGATATTGTGATAGGCATAGACTTAAGAAGCTTTTTTTTCATTATAGCAATATAGTTTTTCTGGAAATACACTCTTTTCCTCAGTGTGTTTGGAGTTGAGGGTTTAGGCTTCTCATAAGCCCGCTCCCCACGCAATGATTAAAGGCAGTTTTTCCTGATCAAGAAAGAAAGGATGGAGCATTTTCCCTTCCTTGCTCTTGGTTTTGCATTTGTTCGAAAACAAGAATGACACTTGATCTGAGGAATTAAAAAAAAAAAAAAAAAAGAACCAAAGACAAAACTATGACCAAACTATGTAAATTGAGCCCTCACTCACTTTTGCAAATGGAAAAAACAAAACAAAATTCATAACACATTTGACCCCTTTTTTGTGTAACAATGGTTTCTTTTCCTCTTGAAGCTGTTTGATGATTTCTTTATTAATGGAAATTAGTTTTGTCAGAAAAGGTGGAAAGTGGTAGCAAAAAGTCCCCAAATTATTTGGAAAGGCATTGCAATAAATCAGGCATCCTTAGCAGGACTTTACATTTGTGCAGCTTCAGCTTGAAACCCATGCGTCTCTATAGGCCCCTAAATTATCCTCTCCATAAACCGCCACAGCTTTAGGGGACAGAATCAATTAAACACTAATGTACTGTGCATGAAACACTCTTTGGTACTTTGGGATTGTTTGCACGTTGCTGTTGTTGTCCCGGCCTTTTCTCTGACCTGCACATGGCTGATTAGTTCTTGCTCCAGGCTAACTATTGTAAGTGTAGCCTAATCAGAGCTTCTATCTGCTCAAGGGCAGTAATGTGCGATAGAATGTCGCAGTAGACGGTAGTGGTCGGTAGTGGTCGGTAGTAGACGGTAGTTGTCTGTAGTGGTCGGTAGTAGACGGTAGTTGTCTGTAGTGGTCGGTAGTGGTCGGTAGTAGTCGGTAGTGGTCTGTAGTGG
>JBAJHY010000013.1:8678243-8691851 GCA_037177095.1 Craterocephalus marjoriae | reverse complement strand
GTTTCAAAATTTTAACCCTTTAAATTCCACTTTGCATACACAATGCTCCAAATTCCGAAAATTAAAAATACCGGCCTAAACCAGTTGCATGGATGGGAGCAGTAGTGCGCACGGGTGAACTTATCATGGCTGATAAGCAGATGAATCTAATGTTTATTCTGAATTATTTCTACTAATTTTGGAGCAACATATGAGAACTTTTGGAAAATGTTTTGCTTGTTTCTCAAAGAAAACACCATAATACCTAAGACAAAAAAAACAGGAAACGTTGATTAAACACTAGCGTATATCAATAAAAGAAAAATTCATACAACCCAAATTATAACTGGTCTCCTCAGTCCCATAAAAGCTCAGCTGATGGGGGGCGCTAGTGTGCACCAGATGGAGTAGACTTGTTTCTCCTGAGCTCCTCTCCAATTCTTGATTTATTCGGTCATTACTTTTGTAGTTGCCAGTTCGTCTCCACCAGGGCTGTAGAGTAGATAAAACAAATTGTCTGTAACAAAATAGAGTTGTGTATGCCTCACAGCAAGAAGGTTGCTGGTTTGAGCACTGGGCGGAGTCTGAGCCAGAGGGGGCTGCTGGTTCAGGCTTTGAAACAGTGACCTTTCTGTATGGATTGATGTTGCTTTGTGTCTAAATATGCTCATACATATTGCTACCATATACAGTTCTCATTTTATATTCTTCCTGCACTTTTATCTGAGAACATATGGGCACAATGCTGGTTACGCTGCCCGAGATCACAGTATGCCATGTAAGTTAAAAGTAGCATCTATTACAGCTACATCAGGGCACTTTCCGTACCCTGCAGAGGCTGCCAGTGTATGCTGCTACAGAAGCCCCCTTGAGAAAAAAAAATTGGATTTTTGCCTCCACTTTACCACATAGACAGTGTTTTTGAGTGACAGACTCATTTGCCAGGTTTTGTGGGTGGATGTTTATGCAAATGCCTCTCCTCTGTGGGCTGAAATAGCCATCCAGTGACAGGCCAAAACTAACTGGGTTGAAATGCAGGAGCCATGCAGCTGAGAGGCTGAAAGCAGTGCATAATTCCCATTAAAATCTCTAGCTCGGCACAATAAGAGCTTGATAAAATACACCACATTTTGCCACCCCACACAAAAGTTGGACCTTTTTTTCTTCTCACTTAAAAAAGAAAAAAAGGGGGGGGGAAAGATGTTGACGCCATTTGACAGTGTTTATCCACACAAAGAGCTTCAAAGATTCGCTCTCAGAGCTGTGGGGCAAAGCCGCGGCAGACTCACATGAATCTTGGGCATGTTTTCCTCGAAGAGTGAATTTGCAGAAGTTCACTTGGAACAATTTAAAACTGAAAATAAATTTGTCATATGAGAATCACAATTGTTGTATTTAAAGTCTGTTTTGGGTTTTTTTTTCCAATTTTGTTCTGTTATAATTTCTTGCTTCACTTTCTGTAATTGTTATTCCACATGCCTTTTTTCATGTGCAAAAAAAAAACAACTTTTTTACTTAAAATCTGGCGTTGATCTTTGAATGAGCAGAATTCAGCACATTCTTCAGATCATGCAAATACATCATTCTATAGTAGTTAAAATCTGATATGGTGATAAGAAAGTGAAAGAAAGAAAGTTTCTTATTATTTATATTAGTGTTAATATTTATGTTCATAACATGTAAACCTCTGGTTGCAAATGCAAATTATTATATCATGAGAGTGTCTTCATTTATTCAAGAATAAAAATGAGGACTAGGTACTAGGTCATTTGTTTACAATAAGATTAATTCAAGAGTAACCTTATATCATTTGGTATGTATATTATTTTGTATTTGTATTGCATTTTGTAGTTACACAACATTCAAATCATTACACGTTGTGGATATTATGCATTTAGAGACAGAGCGGAGCAGTTCCACTCTTTTTTACAGCACTAAACATATATAGTGACAGTCTCAAATTCACAGATTCAGCCAAGGTTTCATAAGTAAAATAAAATCCTGTCCAATCAACTTGCAAGGTGGAGCTAAATTATCATAGGTTGCCATATAGAGTATGTCTAATGCAACATTAGCATGTTACATGTGCACTTGGGAGAGTTTCTTTGATTCCATCACAGTGTGAGAGCTTCTGCTTCTGTTTTGCTGCTCTCTTTAATCTTGGTGTCGTGTGTGTGTGTGTGTGTGTGAGTGTGCCTCAGGAGGTGTGTTGTTACAAAAAGCCCGGCAGCATAGCATATGAGGAAAGCAAATGAGCACTTTTTCTGTCTTCCATGTTGAAAGAGGAGCGTGGTTGTGCTCTTGTTCTTTGCAGCGGAGACGTTTACATGCGCACACCTCCCTGAACACTGCAGCTCTGCATGTTGTTTGTTTTTTGTTTGCATATTTGTATTAATAAATTGTAACGGATACAAGTCCTGTATGGCAACTATCATCCAGAACTAGGAAGACTAGTCTTGTATCATTTTTGTGTTTGTCCTTTATGAAGATAATTTTTTTTACTCATTTTGTCTCTATAGTTAAAAAGTTATTTCAATTTAACTGAACTCTCTGAGGTTCTTTAGTTAGACCTGCACCAGTATAAGTCACTGGTTTAAGTCAGTGCTTTTGTTCCACACTGCAACAACACTGGCGGCTTTCACCCCAGTTAAAATCCACAAAAATGTTATAGAAATTCTTCAAGCAGTATGATGAGAACAGCCAAAAAAATACTCTTTTCAAACCACATGAAATATTAAACTTGATCCACTTTGATTCTTAAATATACCAACATAATTTCCACAAGACGGAGAGTGAATTTATTACTAGTTAGTGTTTAACTGTGCTGTAGAGTTCAGTCGACTCCAGCAGAATAGAGCCGGCTGCTAAAAAATGAGCAGACATAATGGGGTCAGATGGTACCAGCAACATCTTATTAAACTTACGGGGTAACATGTTGCGACCAGTGTCGATTTGCCAAGAGGGAGCTCCCCAGCCTCGGCTGTGTTGGTATTTTTAAAGCTGGATGACTACATATGTCAGGATGGGTAAAAGTTACTTCATGAATTCTTATGATTTTCCATATTTTTACCTCATTCATATTTATGACGATGCGAAAGGAGAAACAAGATGATGTGGATTAAAAAGGAAAAAAAAAAAAAAAAGTGAGGAGGATGTCCAACTCACAGGGCGCCCAGTCACCCGAACCAGACAGCTGAAGCTGGATCAGCTGATCCCAGCAGCCGGGGTCCATCTGCGTCTCCAGTTTGAAGCTCGGTGCAAAAAACTACAGCAAGAAGTGAAAAAAAGAGCTGCTGCTGCCACTTCAGCTGCAGAGGAGAAAACTGGGAAAAGTGTTCCTCATGTGCTTAGATAGCTGGCCGGGGATCACGGGTAGATAGGGATGAAAGAGAGAGAGTAATATAATTCATAGATAGCCCGCTAAAATCTCCACATCTGTTCAGCTGGACACGCCTTCCTCCTTTTCCAGACTGAAAGCTGGTAGAAGAAGGAGAATTAGGCAGTGGGAGGTGCTGGAGTGAGGAGGTGAGGTGAGGCGGGGCGGATAAATTAGAAGTAGAAAATTGTTGTGTATGTGAAAGAGACTTGTTTGTGCGCAAGAGGTAGAATGCGAGAACAGAACGAAGAGGGGAAGCAGAACTTGTTTTTCCCATGTTTTCTGGCAGCAGCTACCTCCTTCCTCCTGGGAGTGCGTGAACTCACCGACTGGATCCCTTAATTTCTGAGTCTGGTAAGTCCTGCTGAGTAATCCCCAAACAATCCCAGGCTCAGTCCTCTCACTTTGCATGAGCAAATGCTGAACATGGATATTATGTAACATATGGTCATCGCTCACACAGCTTCTGTCACACTTGCAGTATTTGCAATTAAGGATGACTAAGAGGATAACTTCTTTGAGAGCATGGAATTATATAATTTAGTGCAACACAATAAGGAAGACATCTTCTCTCATTTGAACAAGTGGCTTCAGTTCATACGGATGTTATGCTATAATCACTTTTTTTAGAATTGTTTGTATTACTTCTGTTATAGCTTAACAAGTCCGGTTTGTTGTTTTCTTAGTGATGCTTCAAAAGTAATCCAATTAATTAAAATAGTTCCCACCTCTACTGCAGGTCTGACACTGCAGGGATTTATCTGCAATAACTATCGATCTGTGACAGGAGGTGAACCTTCTTTCCTGACATGAAAGCTGGAAGCAATTAGGGCATTAACCGTCATCATTAACCATTCTTCACAACACATTCTCACTTCCTGCTGCATGAAGGACATGCTGCTTGTCCTTGAGGAGGCAGGGTATATGAACATTAAGACAGAAAAGAAGAGACATCAAGTCTGATCACTTATTTTCCTTTTCATGCCTCGTACATGCACGGAAATTTTACCGTAACAATAAGGCCCCTCTCCTGGAAGTACTTGACCAGTGGAATGGTGTTTTGTTTAAAGTTGGTCAGGCGGCGGTCTATGGCTTTGGGGTTGTCATCAGGTCGTCCCTGCTGCTCTGCCCTCTTCTGCAGCCTCTCCTTCAAGCGATGGTTTGTGCAGGCGAGAAAGACGACCAGGTCCGGCGTGCAGATCTGCAGGGAAAGAGTGGATGTGTTAAAGTTTTTCCTGCATCGCTTTGATAAAAATGACTTGATTTAAAATTGTTAAAGTCTGACCCTGAGCTCAACACTTCGCTAAAGCAGAGAGGCGCTAGCTGCAACTTAGATCAACCTCATTTTTAAATCCGGTGCAGAGGGCTCCACATGTCAAGATGCTCAAGTAGCAGCCCATACAAATATAAAGACTTCATCTCAGTGAGGTCTGAAGATAAAAGTCTTGGACGTATGTAAAATACGAAGCAAGTGCACTCCCTGAATTTCATTCAAATGAATCCGGACTTTGAAGATTGAAGCTTGCAGCCTTGAAAACAGCCTGCAGTTCCGGCAACAATGATGCAGCCAGAGAGGCTGATTCGGCACTCTACCAGAGGGAGATGAGAACGTAACCTGCCAGAAATAATCATTTTCAATCATCGCTGCTAAACAGAGGGGAAGGAGATCGTAGATGCTCACAGCAAAGTATTCTAAAGTTTCTTCTTTGTGACCATCGAAACAGAAAAAGGCAATTTGTGCAACCACACATGCAGCCTTCTGTGATGGTGATTTGGTGTTACATTTCACTGAAAAGTCTCACAAAATGAAATTTCTACAGAGAAAAACTTAAAATGACCTCAATACATGTGTTAATATCACTGTTATTCATTGCTATTTTGCACATAACTACATTTTTTTAGATGGTTTATTGCAAGTTAAGGAGCACATATAAAATCAAATTAAATCAAAAGTTATTGGCATAGCACTTTTCATATAATCTATTTATAAATTAAACATAAAAATAATAATAATAGTAAAAAAAGACCATACAACCCTTCCCATCCCCCCATCCCTCCTGCCCAAACATAGACTCTGGCTTCTAGTTTTTGTCTCGTTAACTGAAACAATGATAATATAACGTAATTAGAGCTAAACATCTGTAAAAGAAAAGAACATCTGGCTTGACATTGCTGTGGGGCAATAACATCTTGGGGATCTATCCATGCCAGGACCCGCCTCACTAGTGACCACAGAGGGCATCGCCATGGGAACCACCCAGACCAAAGCAGACCAGGGCCCAAACCACAGCCACAGGCCTGCAGTGCAGAACCCCACCAACCACCCCGACCAGCGTGATCCCACAACAACAACCCTGCAGACCAAACAGTCATAGGTCCCGACGTGGAGGCTCCCCATGAGGAAAACACAGGAGCTAAAAAGTTAAAAACAAAAAAATGAAACATAAGATAAACGAGTAAAAAATAAGCCTAAAAAGAATAATATGAACAATACAACTAACAAAATAATATGTAAATAATATCATAAAAGCAGTAGTCTAAAAGCAGGTCAGATAGATAAGAAAGCACAAGACCATTAAGGCATTTCTTAACTACTTCATGAATCTTATCATCATTATGAATCAATCATCAAAATATGACTTGCAGGGTAAGTTATACAACAAACCCTGTCTTTTTACTAATATGACCTCTTTGATGCCTTGGGCCAGATGATGGTAGTAAAGATAACCTGTTCTCACTCCCATCTCATCCCATAGATTGTGTCTGTTGTGAATACCAAAAGTTTCACCTTTGGGAATAAAGGGCTTCCAGAGCTGGTGGCAAAATTACATGAAAATTATGGTTGCTATTGAGCAAAACGCCCATAATTAGGAATCCAATGTCTATCCCACTTCTCCTCGACAAATCCCTAAAGTGGTCTGCACCACTTATTCATAAGTCCTGTAGAATCTAGCCTGCCGGACATAGTTTATTACTGGTTCAGTATTAGTTGTTATCAGCTGAAGAAATTCATTTTAGCTGCAACATTTTCCAGCGTTCAGTAGTTTGTTGTGTACTGGAAAGTGACAGTAAAGGTGTACCTTGTGCGTTGCAAGTGTCTTGGCCAAGAGATGTGTTGAAGTTGTTTAAATGACTCTGGTAAAGGAGCTGATTGTGACCTCTTTCCTCCACAGAGAGGCTCATGGCGGTCCAGGTGTCAGAATCCGACCAGATCAAACAGGTAAGTCAGGGAAAATAAAGGCTCAGTGTTGCTGATGGCTGCGCCAGTACCCATACTTATTTTTATGACCAGTGGGATGCATCAATTGATGAGTGAAAACGCAGAATAGTTTAAGTTTCCAAGTAAATAAAAACTATATAACAAAAACAAAAAAAATAGATAAAAAGTGTAATTATATTTAATCCAATATATTCAGCATATTTTTCTCAGTTCCAGTAAATGTATTAATTTAGACAAGTCAAAAACCAAGATCAGTATTTATCAGAATCAGAATTTTGATTTATTGACAAGTCTAATGGCTGATGGGAAGAAACGTTTCTTGTGGCGTGAGGTTTTGGTCCTGATGGACCGCAGCCTCTCGGCAGAAGGGAAAAGAATGAAAAGTTTGTGACAAGGGTGGGAAGCGTCAGCTATGGCCTTCATGAGTGCTGCCAATCTCTTCATTCACCTCCGGTGTAAGAAATGATACTCCAGCAAGTGGCAGCAGGTGAGGAAGTTAATTCTCCATCCATCCTAGACTTGAAAAACTTTAGTTAATATATTTTTACAATAAAGAGGCCAGACCAGCAGCCCTCCTCCCATCCTGCTCTAGTGCCATTTGTAAGCATTTGGAACCACTTGACTCCTAAAATTGTCAGTCTGATTTAGCAGTAGTCATGGTTTAATCTTTTATACTGTGGACACGTCTTTGAGCACTTGACACATCATACTTCTTGATACTTTAAGAAAGTAACCATTTTATAAAATGGTTAAGTGTAAAAAATGTCCAGATCTCCCTTGTTACACTATTTCACATTATCACACGAAAATAGATAATACATACATACATACATACATGTGCCTTTACAAATGTCTTGAATGGTCTAAATAGCAAATTAGGAGGAAGTGACTGCATCAAGCCTGTGGTTAGGTATTTTTAGATAGACAGTTTTATGTTTCATAGCCCGAGAAGCCTTACTTCTGCCACATTAAAACCAACCTATTTTTTTACATTCTATGTATTTATGAATTTCATTAATGAAGGTGTCACTTCTTCATAAGATGAATATGTCATAGCAGAGACAAAAGCTCAAAAGCTTCCCTTTAAAACTGAGAGCGCTTAAGCACACGACTTAACAATTGATTTCTTTCCTACTGCCATTATTCTTGGGGCATACACCAGCTTGATCTTTATTCCCACATGATAACAGCACTGGAAATAACTTTTGTTTGTATCTTCTTGCTGGTATTAAAGCACACACACACGCACACATGGTGACCTTTAGTGGCAGCTTGGGGGATTTTGGCAATCCGGTATATGGCCGGTGCGATGCACATTCTCACATACACAAAGCTTGGAGCATCTGATTATGTAGACATGAACAGTTCAATCACACGTGGGCTGTTCTTTCCATTTCCCTCTAGCTGTTGCACATTGATTACATCGAGAATCTTTTTAGAAATCCAACATCTTTATCTGACGCTCTTCCTCTCTGCTCTGTGGCCTCAGAGTTCCCCTCCTCAGCCAGTAATACAAACACGCTCTTGCAAACGCACACATGCCCACAGACACATGCAATTAAGACAGATTTTTCTAAGAAAATGAATTATTTCCCTTTGAGCCGTGTCCTGTTTGCTTCTGCATGCATGCTTCGCAGTTAACACCGCCTGTTTTGACTTGCTTGAGTTCAGGTCTTCATCCTCTCAAGCTCCCGAGCCTGCCGGATTCACCTGGGGCCCACCGACAGGTGCTCTGCCCTTTTATTTTTTGCATAAACTTTCTCTCCTTTTCTCTCTTCTTCTCTCCATGTGCTCCTCTCCCCAAGTCTCTGCAGTCTAAAGGTGAACACTTGAAATAATGAATCGGATCCCCCTTTCGCCCCCTTCCTCTCTGCATTCCAGTTAAGACTCTCCCCATAGTATTTGCACTTCATTAAACTTGAAATAGGTTTAATATTTAAAACACCATGAACAGATTTCAACCCCCTCACACCTCGCACACATCTCCACATATTCTCCTTCCTTTCTCCTCGCTCTTGGTTTAATAATCTACTCTCATATTTCCTCCTTAATTCACTTCTCCTTCATTAAAACACAAAATAGATTTAATATTTCAGAGTGTGGACTTAATTTTTAACCCCTGTCTTCATGGCTTGGTGTTTGACATGCGATGGGTTAGATAGCTACATCATGTTGAGGCCTCTCCTCCAGTATTCTCTCCTCTCCGTCTGAGTGGTTCTGTGGGTTTTTCTCTCTTTTTTCCACCAGCAGTCTGTTATCAGTTCTGTCTCTCACTGTCTTTGTATTCCAGACCCCTCTCTGTGCCTCACTGTGTGTCCCCCACCCCCTATTTGCTCTGCCTCTTTGTCCTCTGACTGCCTAGATGATTTCTGCCCTTTCCTCCCACCCTATTGACTTTTGTAGCCTTCTCACCACACCTCCCTCAGTTTCCCCTACTCCCTCCATCATCTCCTTCCCCTTTTTGTCCCCTGCTACCAAACATACACAAACTCATTTACCCTCTGTCTCTCCCCTAGTATGCTTTTTTTGTCCTTGGGGGAGTTGCGAGAGAAGCCTATCAGGCTGTACTTTCCCCCATTTTCCTCTCATGTGTAATTCTCCTGTTTGGTTTTTGAAAATATGAAAATTAAAGAAAGAAAGTCCCATTATCTCGATGATAAGGAATCATTTCTCACCGCCCACCAGCCATCTTTGTCATATGACCTCACATCCTGCTGGACATTATGGGCAGCCCACCAACTAAAAAAGCCCCTTCTCCCACTCCGCCATGGCATCACACCACCCCACACACACATTCGCACAATTTTTCACACTCTTGCTGTCTGTCTTTTTCTCTCGCAGCAGTTCTCAATACTGACACCTGCTCTATTTATAATTCTTTGGCTTTAAAAGCAGCATTTTGGACCGGAAGCTGCCCCCTCCCCACTCTTGACCATGGCTTTTTTCCAAAACGTCAGCACCCCCCACCTCTCTACCTCCTGCCCATGGAACAGGCCAGAGAAGGGTCGACGGGTGGAAAAGAGGAGGTGGAGGAAAAGGTGTGCATGCGTTTGTGTGTGTTGGGGGGGGTTAAAGATTAGCCATCCCACCCTGAGTGTACCTAGGTTGGGCTCCTGTGTGTGCTTAAGCCAGCCACAGCCCACACACACACACACACTGTATGTTGGTGCCTGCTAACGTAGATGCAGGTATCATAACACATACCTGCAACTATCCTGGGAAATACGTGTTACCGTATAATCTCCATGTTTCCCTTCACAATGTATCTGGTTTACTCTACACACACAAACACACTTCTTGGCATTGATCACTCAGGTCTAAGAATCAAATTACCCAGAATGCAGTCTGACAGGATGTCCTGTTGGCATGACACATGGGTGGGAGGGTCAGGAGGTTTTTGTGGTTGAACATTCACAGCATAACCCCCACAGCCAAAACTCGGCAACACTTATCAACCCTTTATACTCCACTGCATACCCAAAATATCTACACTCAGAGGTTATGGCTGACTTTGTCGATCAAACACACAGTTGTTTTCCCAGACTCACCCTGCCATAGTTTTGAGAAATTACAAGTGCTACATAAAGAATTTAGTAAAATGATACCATTTTGTTTCACTTTTGTGGGATTTCATTGACCAGAATGTTTTTGGAGCTGTAAAACTGGAATATATTGTTTGCATAGTAGTTAAACATAGTCTGGGAATCATTGTTGGATTTTGAAACTGAATGCCAATGCGGAAATACCTTAATGTGCAATATCACTAATTTACCACTAGGGGACCGTTCAAAACACCTCACAGTCCAATTCCAAAAGAATCACCTTTTATCATCAAGAAGACATTAACTGTGTCCACCAGTCATTACAGTGTCATAAGTTGAATTAAGCGCTATTGATCAGTGTGCTGTTTGTCCTTTAGAAAAGGCTTCACTATATGTATTATTGTCCAATCACAATTCAAATATCTTCAAATATCAAATATCAGTCAATCTTCAGCTCCAGCCTCTTGTCCAAATATGGACATTTCTGGTTCCCAAAAGCTGAGGTTTTCACCACCAAATGCACATCTCAAGGTCTGAAAACAGTAATCTACAAAACAATGGCTGTCAGTACGTCTCTGTGTCGATTCCATCCGCTTTTGTTCTGGATATTTGTTTTTGTCTTTGCAGATTTACACAGTTAAATTAATTCTATGACCAATGGCAGCTTTCGCGATTCGATTATGTTTGGAAAATGACTAAAAGCAATCACGCCATAGTGATTTTTACTTGCTGCCCACATGAACAGTATTCTCAAAAAAGGTAAGTATGAATCTATAAAAAGTATGATAACACCAGATGCATCAGTCTGAGCCTTTAGTTTGAAGTATTTTGTAACATCTCTTCTTCTGGGCAGCTGTTGAAGTAGTCAGGTGGTAAAACCTGAAGAGTGCAATTAAGACAGAGGAAATTATGTATAATATTATGTTTGATTAAGATTTACTTTAAAACCTTTTGGGTTCTCTCGAGAGGGGCTTACATACTTTTGCATTGATTGTTCTCATTAACAAGCAAGCGTGACATATTTAAAATGCCGGAGAAAGAAAAAATATTTGCTTTTCAGCAAAAAACAAAAAATGTCTGTTTGATAAGCAATCTATGAAAACCACACAGGATATTACTGCTCCCTCTTTAATAGGTGGTTCAATGACAGGACTCTTCTTTAAACATATGAGATGTGATTTGATGTGAGCTATAGGATCCTTCTCTCTCACTCCTGGAGTGATCTGATTGGCCCTGTAGCCATGAACCTGGCACCCCTACTCGCTATGGCTCATGTCACACTGAGGCCAGCATTCTCCAAAAATAAGTTTCGGACACGGAACCTCGATATTGAAATCTGTTATGAATGTATGTGAAAGAAAGAGAGGCAGACCCAGAATGACTGACAGGAAGTATCAGAAACAGCAACTCTGCAGAAGAGTTTAACCTTTTGATGAAGTAGCTTAGAGCTGGAGACGAGCTCTCCTGCTCACTCATTTTCAGTCGACCTGAAGTTCCTCTTCCTTGGTCTGTTTATTTTAGAAAGGTGGCTTTGTTCTATTTACTGTACCCACTCCCTCAGCTGCCTCTACCCCCGTCAGACCAGTTAGAAAAGGGGAGCGACAAGGAAGAAGTGGAGGAGGAGGAGGAGGGGGGTGCATGATGTTTGGACAAACGGACAACCCGAACAGGATATAGAGGTCTACAGCCTGTGGGTGTGTCGGCTTGGCCGTGACACAGCTCACACACAAACGCCAT
Organism: Craterocephalus marjoriae; assembly: GCA_037177095.1. NCBI lineage: Eukaryota > Metazoa > Chordata > Actinopteri > Atheriniformes > Atherinidae > Craterocephalus > Craterocephalus marjoriae. The sequence goes on along the minus strand of JBAJHY010000013.1, from coordinate 8,679,997 downwards.
GCGTGCGCACGCACACACATGTGCGCACAATTGTGGGAGTGTTCCAGCTAGAGGGCAAAGTCTCCCTTCCTCTTACACATTCATTCTCTTTTCTCCCTTCTTTCCCCCTCTCAGTCGCCACACCCTCCACACCTCCTTCCTTTAGACCTTTCTCTCTCCTTCATCCCTCATTCTTTCCTTTGTGACAGCCCCCACTTCTCCTCCTCCTCCCTGTCCAAAGAGTAAAAAAAAGAAAGTGTTAAAGATACAGAAGAGTTGGCCAACAGCAATGAGAAACTAGGAGGGAGAGGCCAAAATCACCACAGGGGACAATTATGGCTTGGGCTGTGTACATGTGTGTATTTGTGTGCGGTCCTTTTTTTGGGTTTGATAGTTATAGAGATGCTGAAGACAGTCCTGGAAGCCACTATCTGTCCTTCACAGCGATTCGTCTCCTCCTTCTCTCCTCTATCCCTCCTTCCCTCAGTCTGTTTGGACCTTCTTTACCATCCTGTCAGTTCACACTGTCACTTCTGTTTTCACTCATCTCATATACTGGAGCTACAACCACTTTTGTATACACTGTATGTGCATGTGTGTTTCAGAATGACTACACTGGGTTTAAATAAAGGCAGAGTGAGTTAAACCTCTGCCTCATCAGTTGGAGCTATTTTCTTGTTCAAAAGCGGAACTGCATGTTATAGTTCAGAAAAAGTGCAAAAACACAAAACATTGCAAAGCAAAAGCTTTATCACTCTTTGCAGTCTCTGCCCTGAAGCATTTTCATTCCATACTTAATCATTTATCATGTTAACATTACAATATCTAAGCTTATAACTTGTGGACAGAACACATATATTGGTACAATAATCCCAGATTAGTTCAATTTAGTATACATTTGCCTTAAACCAGTCTAGTTTTAACAAATGCTGAAAGTACACATGTCAAGCTGTATCAAGAAAGGCAAGCATTACTTTACCCAAACCCATTAGTTCACTTAACTAATTTTCTTTATACCTCTAATTGTCTGAATTAACTCTCTTAAGTCAGATTGATGCAAATTGTTTAGTTCTTTCAAATAGACTGAATCACACTGACTCCATTTGATCAATACATTTGGTCAATCCATTTGATCAATCCATTTGATTGATCCTTTTGATCAATCTAAAAGTTACTTAACAACTATTGTACTTATTATGATTTCTAATAGGAATTTTAGGTATTGTTTTAGTTGCAACAGATTAGAAGTAGAAAACTGTAATCTGCAGAATAGAAGGTAACAATAGGTTTTATTAATGGTCACTAAACAGCAAAGAAATGCACATACATTAAAATTTATTAATTAATACTGCCAAAAAGTTTATGTTCAACCAAAAGTTTAGACTGAATGTCACTTTTAAGTCTTTTAAGATTATATGGGAATAGAAAGAAATATAAATGCCATAATATTGGTGAAAACTATCTCCCACCGAATGCTCCTATCAAGGAAGAACACAAGGCCCCTTAACTCACAACTCTTCTCTTATCTAGCCCATCCCCACCCTCACCCACACCTCCACTGCAGATTCTGTTCCTTTTCTTCAATGATAATTAGGATTGTCTTGATGTGAACTGTGTCCACCACTCCTATGTGACATAATTTCACTTTCGTTTACCACAGTAACTTTCATACAATGATAAATCCACGTCAGAACGTGTTGGGCCAACTCCTGTTTCCTGACATATTCATGTGTACTCAGAGACTCAGATAAGAAAAAGTAAATTAGACAAATCCA
>JBAJHY010000013.1:6476709-6486840 GCA_037177095.1 Craterocephalus marjoriae | reverse complement strand
AACTAGATAGTGGAAACTGTTGTGCTGGTCTGCTTAGATAGCAGTTCCAGGCTGCAGTGACTGGTTACATTTGAGGCGGAGGAGGGGGGGGGGGGGGCTGGCAGGACCAGTGGATGGTTGAAGGCTAATTGGTTTTATTGACTGCCCTGTCAACACATGCACAGGATGGAACTAACCTTGAACAAAAGAGTCACAGTGGATGAAATGAAAACGGTGACCATTCACAACCTCACAAAGCTACAAACGTTGCATTTTAGACCCTACAAGCCTCAGTCGTCGTGTTAAATACTGAATTCCCGAACTTTAACATTTAATTTGCAAAAGTAACAAGTGTGTCAAAAGTGCATAAGACTTTATTTGTCCCACGATGGGGAAAATTCAGACATCTTGGTAGTTCCAAAGGAGTGGCAAATTATAAAACAGAATGGAGAAGACTGAAAGGAAAAAAAGAATGTCAGGGAATATGCACATTTCATTGTAATACAGATTAAATGAGTCAAAAACAAATCTGCAATCTGAAAATTTTGCTAATGAATAAAGAAATGATTATTTGTTCCCATAAAGAGTCTAATTGCTGAAAACAGAAAAAAGAAAATGTAACCGCACTTGGGTTTAAAAAGTTGCGTCTAAAGAAAAATCTGAATTCAACACTGTGGGATGAGAGAAATTAAATCAACGTACATTTACTGCTCACTCTGACAGATAGAATAGTTGAGTATACCATATTAGGGAGCCATACTGGGACTGCTGACATGCCGTGAACAAAGATGTCAATCACAAATTAAGTAAGCGACCCCATGAGCTTGAAACTTGCTTAATTAGAACACAAAAAATACTAAAAGTTGAGTAAATCTTAAATAAAAAGGAGCATACAAGTAGAGAATAACAGAATAGTTGTGACACATGGGAAGCAGAATGTTCTTTTGAGGAATAGATCTCCATTTTTGGTCCACCTTTCCTCATGCAGGAAACTAATAGGTACATTAAGTGCACTGTGATGCCCTGTCATTTGGACTCAAGTGCTGTGTAATTGGGACTCATTTGCCTGAGTTATTAAGTTTAGTGCCCAAATAGAGTCCAAACCTCCAAGCATTCCATTTCTGTCCATTAACTACATGACAACCCATGAAATCAGCTGGTGGATCAAAATGACTCAATCATACACTTAGTCTAGTATGCAGGCACTTACTTTACAGATACACACACATACGCACATACACACAGAGGAATAGACTGTTTTCTTTATTTTTTGCTCTAATCAATGAGCTGAGTGCAATAGAAGAGTTAGACTGTCCAAAGTTGTCTCCATCTTTCACCACTTGAAAACCAATTTAGCCACACTTTTGACACGCCAGGAACTCTGCCCTGCTGAGAAAATAACTGAAGGAACTAACAAGGACGAGGGAAGGACATACGGTATTAGGCAGGTGTCATGTGGGCTCTTCTAACCGATGGGGGAAAAGCTTGTCACTATTACTGAAGGGCTTGCTATCTTCCTTCCAATCCTCTCCTTCAGCTCAGCTCTCTGTTACAGTCGCTGGATCAAGGTGTGTCTTTTTAATCAAACAAATGAGATCAGTTTTACACAACTTTGCTCCATAAAGGCGGGTTGTCTCGACTTCTGCTAAATCTGTTTGTGCATACCTGAATGTGTGCATTTTCCTTGGGGAATTCGAGGACCAGAGTGTCATCATGGTTCGCATGGTCTTTCTTAGTGAATTATTGCTGACAACTGTGATAATTTATGAGGTGCGATTGAAAGTTCTTGAAAGTTACTCTAGTCGTTAAATACCAAAAAAGTAGAAAATATTCAGCTCTCAGTTCTGAGGTAACAGCGCAGCGCAGTGACACCTTTACCCCTCGGAGCGCTTCACACAATGCAAACAGCTACTGCTTAGCCAATTGTGTCCCCCTCTCTTTCCCTTCCCTCTTCTTCTTTTCCCTCACTTCCACTCCTGCTTTCTCTCTCTGCTCATCTCTCCCCTCCACGGGGCTCTCTGATCACTCCTTCTTCTTCCCTTTAGGTCTCTGTGGGGACAGAAGCCATGCATGAAAAATGAAATTACTTCAATCCTTTGGCCTTGGCAGTGGCATATAAATCCTCACCAGTTAGGAAGTGATAGCTCTCCGTAATTCCATTTGGGTTTTCCCCGCCCCCCTGATTTTCCACCCATTTCCAAGTTGTCCTGCTAGGGGTGGAGGGGATGTGGGAGATTCGGCTGCATGTTCCCACAGTCATTCCAGCCAATTAGCTCTCCCTCCCACATTGTTCACATCTTTAGGACTGGCGAAAGACGGCAGAATCATTATCCCGATGACTTTTTGATTCAGCACGGATGCATGAGCGTACAAACGGACACACAATCCTGTATAATTGTTCTCCCCGGTGTGCAAAGATCTTGAAAATGTTTAGACTAGAAAATTATTGTAACTATAAGTTTTCCACTAAACTTCCTTGAACAGTTCAGAGTCCATCACAAGCCAAGATATGACAAAGTGCTGCTGCCTTGATGATAAATAATTAATGTAATAAATCTCCTGTGTATAGTATTAATTCACCCACTAATGGATCTGAGGGGAAAATGAACTAGCGAGCTCTTGTTGCATGCTATCAGTCCCCTTCTTGAATCACAGAATATTGTGACAGGCAGGATGTCACTTCAATAACAGGCAGCTCTCACTCTTATTCTGCTGTTTTCACTTCAGAAAAAGGATAGAACCGCAAGAAAAAAACCCAGGATGAGATAAACACAAAGAGCTTCTCACAACTACATAAGTGCTTTGTATTTTCTTAAATGAAAAGATGCAAAGTCGTTCTCTTCTGCTCGCCTTATAGCACTATCTTGTACCTCACAGGAGCACACACACGCATACACGTGTACACATTTTCCCCCCACACAGAAAATAACTTACAAAGGAATTAATTTTCTTGTGTGGCAACCATAATAATCAGAAGCTGTTTTTTTTTCTTTGTCTTTATCTCACGCTCCTCTGATTTTGCCTTTATTGTCCTGACAGTTTGTATTCACACTATCTACAGGAGAGAGAAAGAGGGGTGGGGGGGGTTGGGCACGGAGAACTCATCTAAGAGACTGAGACTCATGACTGTATCATCAGGTGTCAGAAACCAGACGCTGTCTAAATGACCCATTTGTCGACGGATCAAAGCTATTTCCTTCATTACTGACAACTTGTCTGGATCTTAAGGAGATCTTATCAGTGAGCTTAGCTCTCCTCTGCCAGGTAAATCTGAATCAAATGAGAAATTATCATGCCACCAGGTCTTCGGGGAAAACAGACACAAGGAGATGAAGAGAGGAAGCTGAATAACACAGAAGTGCTATCACTGCAGCCGCTGAGGTGCACAGGAATTAATTGTTACTTGAGTTTTATGTAAACTAGCACTTTATTATCCAACTCCTTCGTCTGTTTGTCAGTGCAAACATTCAATATCACATCTTAAGATAATAACAGTACAATACAAATAATTACAACCTGAAATGAAAGCTTTGATGATGTTGTCCAAAGATTTAAGTATGTGTTTGTGCAAAATAGACAGGGAGGTGTATGCAGAGATATTACAAATAAAGCAATATAGGTCAATGTAAAACTGATAGTAAACATGCATTATATGCACAATCATAATGTGCAGAGCATTCTGACCTCTCAATTATCTCCGCACATTTTTCTACTCCAAACTGCATGACCTTGAATGTGACTGCATATGTTCACATTCAGGTGGTGTGCTATGAACAAGGCAGTGGCCTAAGTGACTGATATATAAGGTGCGCATTGTTCATTATTCAATGAAAAGTCCAAAGTTGAAAAGTGTATGTCAGATAAATACTTTAAAAAGAAATGATTTTAACAATCAAACTTGTGCAAATGGGCAGCAGGGTTGCACAGAACATGCAATTTTACCAACATTTTATTGTCCTGTGCCACCATGTTTCAGAACTGTAGCCTAACTGGAGTTTCCAGAGGAACACAGTGTCAAGTCTTAAAAACACGGTCGATAAAAGAAGGCTGAAACCAGATCTAACATGCTCAGCTAAATAAGAGGCACTAGCAGAAGTGTTAAGAATGGGCCATGAAACACCTAAAAGCAGATGGATGGGCCTGTGGTTGGATCCCTAATGGACACAGAGTGCTAGCAGCAAGGTGGAGGAGGCGCTGGTGTGGGCTGCTGTCATTAAGAATGAATGTGCAGGATATTGTCAGGCTAAAGATGGAGTAAGAGTGAAAAACTTTTAAACCTGTGGTTATTTTCTGGAAAATACTTTTCCTTAATGTACTAAAGAGACAAGAAATTATAAAGAAGTCTATGACACTTAGCAGATATATGTAAGATAAAGCCTCTCGGCATGCAACCAAATACTCCACTGGCAGCAAAGGTAAGAAAAATAACTCTCTCCCCTTACTTAAATCCTACTGAGGATTTGTGGGCCCCTCTGAAATGTCGAATTTAGAAAGAGGGATGATAAACCTGTCTGAAGAGAATTTAGGAAACTGTGGTTGCTCCTTCAGTGAAAGGCGATCAAAGACGAATCATGAAACCGACAGACTCCGTACATGAAGAGCTAAAGGGAAGATGAGAGATACTTTTGATTTAGTTGCCAATTCATTCATTTTGAACAAGTTGCCTAACGAGTGTCCAAATGTAAAATAAAATATCCTATAATATAATCCTTGTAAAATAACATTTTTTAAAGATTATGGTTTGAGGTTCAACAATAAGCAAACTGAATCCCATTGAAAACTATTTGTTTCATACTCACAAGGAAGAGAGATTAAAAACAATAAAAACTCCTATAAAAACAGGGTAGCTGGTGAAAAAACTAGAAAATTAAAGCTTAATCACTGACCAGAGTAAAAAGAAAAGTAGATATTGATAATTTCTTTTAAACGAACTGAAATGATGGAAGAGACTGAATTTATTTTTTTATTAACATTCTAACAGTTTTTTATTCTGTTTAGATAACCTTATATACTTTTTTGTACCTGCAGGTTAAATTCTAGTCTACCTTAAACAGAGACATGTTCTTGTCCTTTTATGTTCATACCACCATAAAACTGGAAAAATTCTGCTCACTAAGATGTGCAATCTGCAACCTCGTTTTATAGACAATTTTTTCCCCCATTGTACTTTTATTGTATTTCATTTTTTTCCACTTTGCGTGTTAGCATTATTGCTTTTAACAGATGGTGTTTTGAGATGGTGGGAGAGCTCTAATGTGGTATTCCAGTGCTTTCAGTGGCCAGACAGTCCCAAAAAGAGAGAAAACATGATAAAAAAAAAACATGAACAGTTGTCCTCTGAACGCTAAGTTTCACCTATTCTGTAGCTGCCTCCTTGCAGTTTGCAATATTGGGATCTGTACCCTGGAGTGATTAGCTAGCTATTAGCTAGCCGTTGGCAGCCCAGAAGGGTAAAAGGAGTAAACCATCAAAGAAATGCGTTTGCAAAAAAGATTTGAAAACACGAGTAGGAAAGAAAAGGGAAAAGGGAATAACCTTTTTAATGGATTTCATAATGTATTAATGAAAACAATATGCAATTCCTCTTTAATAATTCTATTTCAAATGTGCAATCACAAAATGCTTTGAAATTTTGATTTCAATTGTTTAATTTGAAATTATATTTAGTAATCTATATTTAATTAACTATTATGAAAATGCTGTATTTCTCTTTCAATGACCCTCCTGGTCCTCCACATAAAACACACATCATGTTTCAAGTTTGAACTTCTTGATCTTCATATTTTTAATGTTATGAACTCATGAGATGACTTGTAAGTTATAAGGCGAGAGAGTGGGACATATCTTGATGTGGGATATTCAAACATTTATGTAAAATTCTTTCTGTTCTTAATTATGAGATAAACTATGAACTCATTTGCTTTGGGATTTGTGAGTTTTTCCTATTTTCTTGCACCAGTTTGTAAAATTTGTCTCTCTAAGGCAGACATAGCCCGGCATTTTTATCTAAACAAATACATCTCTATTTTCCTCTGATATTTTTCCATTTCATTTCATTTCCTGGATTAAATATCCAAATTAACAAGATAAAGTAAACACCTATTTCATAGTAAAAATCAGATTTTAGGTGCTGTGGTGAACTTGTATCTTTTTAAGGTATAATTTTTACCTTTGAGGGGAGGTTTTTCTTTTCGTTCATATTTCAAAGTTAATCATTTTGGTTGGTATGTGTTTGCAGTTTTATCAAGCAAACAATGACTTGCTCCAACAAATAGCAGGCTACCTAACGAAAACATTGCTTTGATTATAATGACCCAGCATAGGACATTCAATTATACGTAAAAACCAGGTAAAAACTGACTTTTCTAGCGTACGTGCTAGCAAGTCGAAGTTCTGATAGCAGCACAGCTTCCTATTGGTGGAAAAATAATCACCAACCAATGAAAAATTGTGAAGTAGCATGTCATTCAGTTGCCAGGAGGGTAAGGGAAGATGTGGGAGTGAAATGAGAGGCAGACAGTCACACTGAGTTTAGGGATTTGACAGATTTGTGACATTTAATGTGTTTGAAGTTCAAAGTTATTGTGTTCAGTGTGTAGAATAGTACATTTTTTTAATTTATAAATTATGTTTTTAATTGATCTATTTACATTCTAAGTTATAAATAATGTTTGTTACGCATGTTTGTGGTTTATGACAGTACCATATTTAACATTTTCCCATCGGATTTTGTGTTTTTTGTGTGATTTCAAGTCCGGTGTCTTAATACATTTGATTAAAATAACAAAATAGCTGTAAAACCACACAGGTGAGATTATGCTGAAATAATAGATAAAGCTTCAACGGGATAATTGTCTTCTTATTCGAACTCTTAATTTAAGAGTATATTGCCTTTAAAGAAAGTGAGTCATTTGAATGCCCAGATTACATGCACGTGTAGCATGGTGGCCGGGAGGATGCCACCTCTGCCTCAATTTGAGCCAGGAAAAACCCTGGTAAGCATAATAACTTTGCACACTGTGTAGATATACATGACAAGGCTGAATGACCCCCATGCTGCTGACCAATGGAGTGTCGACACGATCTTACCACAGGCAGCTCTAACACTGGTTCAATGGGACATGTAGTTTATAAATAAGCATAACATGCTCAGTTTTCGGTCGATTTTCAAACCACTTGATGTGTTATAAATGTTAGACATGTGGATCAGTCCCTGCATACTGATGAATAATTATAACCATGAGCTTTCATAAGAAAAGAAACTGACAGGAGCCATTTATGAACACAGGGACAAGCATTTATGTTAAATCCATGTTTTTAATGTGTTTAAAATAAAACTGAAACTGAACATAATAAGTTACAGCAGACAGAACGACCAGAGATGATGGAAACATTCCTGGTTATTGAGTTTGGAGTTACCTTGAATAGCCAGCAGATGGCGCTGTTTTAAAAGATCAACAGAATATTTTGTTTCTAAAGAATTTGGCCTCCCAAACGCTGCATCAGCTTCATTGCTGATATCAATGTGGTTTGTTTCACTGTACATGAGAAACATCACTTTCCCTCAGATTCCAGCCTCATTATGTACGTCTGTCAGTTCCAGGCTGCAGCACACCTCTATGGAGCCGTGCATGGAGCCGTGCACGCTTCCATGGGGCCGTGCCTGGAGGCGTGCTCGTAGCAGCATGGGCCCCTCATACCTCACACCCTCTGCTCATAATTAGCAGGGAGCTGCTGAAGCAGCTGCCTCGGCTGCTGGAAATATTTCACAGCCCACTGGTGGAATATCTGATGATGTGGGACCAGCCTGCTGAGGTCTGCACTGGTTTCACTGGCAGATGTAGACCAGTACATGATGCTGGTAGATGGTAAAACTCTGAGCTTTTAGCCACAGATGTCCTGGTGATGGTGACCAGCAGAGGGCGCCGGTCCGCTCCCTGCTGTGGCCTCACCGGCTCCTCCTCAGCTGATTCACAGCGAGGAGGAGGAGGAGGGGGAGGAGGAGGAGGAGGGCTCTAGGCTCAGTCAGACGGACTATGGCTCCCAGGAGGATGGAGACTAAACCGGTGATCTGCTGCCTGAAGCTGCTGCTGCTCGTCTACACCTTCATCTTCTGGGTGAGAAAAGCTTCTTTTAACTTCTCCTCCTCCAGAGAGGAGCAGCCTCACCTCCTCCTACAGGAGCAGACTCGTCTCCACGCTGAACCCAGCCGGTGTGGTCCGGGTCCATCCAGCCGGGTCCATGTGTGCTGAGTCAGATGTAAGGACTTAGCGAGGTCAGAGGTCAGAGGTCAGGGGGTCAGGGGGTCGGGGTCTGGAGGAGCGAGGAGGCTCTGACACCGGCGTGCTAATGAAGAACCTGGGGCAGGCAGAACCGCCTCATGCTCCTGTTTGTACCGCGGGGATTTCTGCTGGTCTGCTTCATCACACTCATCTCACAGGAGACACCCGATCATGTTGTTTATCTCCACACAGAATCATGCTGATAAACTTTACTAAGCTTCTTCTGATCCACCATCACAACCCCCCCCCCATCACAGCCCCCCCCACAGCCTCACCGGGTTTCTCTGCGTCTCCGTCTCAGCTCGGCAGGTTTGACGTGTCCTCAGGGACGAGCAGGTGTCCCACTCAGACGTGCCTCCTCTGCTCATCCTGCAGCTGCTTTCACAGCCTGAAGAAGCTCTGCTCTAACCGTCCGGCTGAGGCTGAACCTGGACTCTCTCACATCGACCCAACTCAGAGCAAACTCCGCTTTTATCCTTCAGACATCAAACCAAATGAATTTATTCTGTTTTGAACCACACTGATCTGGTCCTGACTCGTCCTCAGATGTCTCTCCCATCTGTTGGTCTCTTTGCTGTAGAGGTGGACGTGTGGTCATGTGAGGCTGAGTCACTGCTCCCCTCTGTGATTCAGCCCATCTGCTGCGATCTACATGCACAACAGCAGCGCTTTCATCTAACACACCGACTCTGGACCTACAGTATCCATTACTTTGGTCTTTGCAATCCCCCCCAAGATTACGTTATCCTCCATCTGTATCCGTCTCCGAGTCTATTTTGTTTTCCTACCGTAGAACCCTTCCTCATCCCCCCTGTCTTCCATGATGTCTCTACTAATTGCATAAATAGAAACCAATCACTCAGACATCAGGGGATTGTAAATGACTGCTGGCTCTTCCCTGTGCTTCGCATGGATAAAGGGAAGAATTACACACTAAGGAGAGGGTTTGGAAAGGAGGAAAAGAGAGGGACAGTGAGGAGATAAAAAGAAACGAGAGAAAAAAAAAGAAGAGGGAAAGAGAAAGTAATTAAAGTGAAGGGAGAAGGGGGGAGACGAGGGACCCCACTCAATAACTCTGAGCAGCAGAGCAACCTGTCAGTCTCCAGGCTCTTTTTATTGGTCACTGAGGATCAGCTAGCATTAGTCACCGGGGTCTTGCTGGGCGTGATTGGACGGTTGAGTGGGCAATGTGTGTGTCTGTGTGTGTCTGTGTGTGTGTGTGTGTGTGTGTGTGTGTGTGCGTGCGTCTACAGGGATTCCATCAATAACGCACGGATCTGGGCCACAGGCGAAGACAAGCAGTCATGTTGGAGACGGTGGGTAAATGTACGGAGGAGGAGCAACATCCACATGTTGGTGGAAGCGCGGCATCTACAGCGTGTGTGACACTGAGAGAGAGGGCGAAGCCCTTGATAATGTTTTAAGCAATTATTTACTAATGGTGCTTATTTGGAGTGAATAAGCATTAAGTAACACCGAACCAATGTACCTTCTAGTCCATCACTATATGCTGCTTTTTCAGGATTCCACCTCTCAACCACACTGATTCACACACTGTCCTGTGAGTGAATGCCTCCAACACCCCTGATTACCTTCACCAGGTGTGCTCAATCTGCTACCTGCAGGCTGGAGGACACACTCAGAGCTGATGCACCAAGGTAGAGAAGGCGTGGCCTACAGCTCAGCTCAACACATAGAGTGGCGTACATAAACGCCAGAATGAGCACATTCACATCAACGTCATCAGGCATAAATATCGAACGTTCAGTTCCCGCTCACCCAAAATAGGAACAAGTTAATGAACGATCGTTCAGTGAACTCATTCAGGCACAACACTAATGTACATTGTTAGAATATGCATACATGTAAC
>JBAJHY010000013.1:5915333-5934705 GCA_037177095.1 Craterocephalus marjoriae | reverse complement strand
TGTGCATCACTTCAGCTCAATAGAATCCTATGGGTCACGTGGTTTAAGGGTTTGTCCATTCTTTTTACAGTCTATGGGGAAAACTTTACCCATGTACATATACCTAATAAGAGTTTTTGCCCCACATGATTTAGGTTAAAACCTGTGAAGAGAGTAAGATTGACACTTTGAAGAAGGAACTCTTACTGTGTATTTTCTGGGAGCTATAAAAACATCTTTTGGAAATGTTATATACATAAAAAAATAAGAAAACCTCACTAATAATGTGTAGATCAAAGGTGAGGCCCACACTTTGTGTATGTTGGTGTTTACAGCAGGCGGGGAAAGCTCCTGTGGTGCGTGGTGTCCTCTGATCCTCTCCCCACCACCTTCATTAAGACTATTTTGAACGCGTTGTGGGTGTGTGCCGTGTCAGACGATATGAAATCACACATGCAAGGGAGGAAACTAAAAACAAGGGGAATAATGGTCTGAAGGAGAAGTTTCCATATTTCAATTAGTGACTGCAGCTTTTTTTTCAGCCTGCAACATAGTTTTCTTACTTTTACTTACGTGTTGAAGCCAAGTTTGAATGAAAGTGTGATATTTGTGTGCGGATGAGCTCTTTCTAGTCACCTCCACATTGAACATCATGTCAGCCTCACTAGGGCAAGGTCACTGTTTTTGCAGCATTGACCCGAGTAAGACTTTTGTTGCTTCTTCCTTTTGACCTGGAAAATATGAGGGTCAGCGTTTTAAGGTGGTGACCCTGTGAAATCTCAGGTCAAGACCACAGTTGAGAGCCAGGTGGGACGGAGACGGTGAAGGTCAGGCTGCATACCTGCGTGGACGCTCTCACCTGCACTGCTTTGATTCGTATCTAAAACAAAACGTATTACTCTGACTGACGTCTTTGTGTGATTTTCACCAAAGTAATTAAATCTATAAACTGGACTTAATTTGCGACCGAACTGTTTACGGCTCTGACACAATCTGACAACCTGAGGTAAAGTGTCCTGTTGCTCCAGCTCTCGTGTATTATTTGGCTCGTCACAGCCACAAACGTGGAGAGCCGTTAAATCAGCCTGAAAGTTGACTTCCAGCCCTGACATCGTGCAGTTCCAGCTCCACCACCGCTCCCTCCAGCGCTCCTGCAAAACGCTCCAGTGTTGCTGATTGGACTGATGTTCATACTGTATGTTTGATGGAGGGGGAGGGGAGGGAGGTTCTAGCTGAAAACTGTTTGCCATATGCATCCTTCAAGAAGGGATTCTTCCATTTTTATCTCAGTCTGACTGAATCTGATTCGTTTTAAAATATGCGTTATCTCAGGATTTTATTTTAAAAACCTGCTTGTAGTCTTAATTTCCCTTCCACACACGTAGCATCTTCCTCTCTAGCTTGCCATCTCCATGCCCATCTCTCCTTTCCCACTGGCTGCCCTCAATCCTCCCATCGCCCTCTCCCATTTCCTTCGCTGCGTGTCTCATTCCCGCTGCCCCCCGCTGCTGTATTGTACCCGGCACAGCCCCGCTGCCTCTCTGCCACCAGGCCCCACTGCCTGTAGCGTGTAATTGACTTTCTCCCTGTGCTGGAAAGCGGGCGGCCTGCGCCAGGCTGGAGGTGACCCATTTCCCTGGGGCATTCAGCAGCCTTCCTAATCAACCATTCTCTAGGGCAGCCTCATTCACTCTGCAATTAGAGCAGCTCTCCCTTTGAGAACTCCATCAATAGGCAGGCGGGCGGGCGGGCTTGATCGGCGCAGGAGCAAAGACGGGAGTTTCACTCAAACACTTTGCTTTGGCTCTTTGAGTTCTGAATCCTCCGACTTTGTACCTCCCCCTCGCCGCTTTTCGCTTCCTCGTCTCCCCCGTCTCCCTAGTGGTAAGTTTCATCAGACGGCACCAAGCGGGGGTTTTGTCTAACGAGGAGCAGCAGACGGGGGAGGCAGGTAGACGGGCATGCGTGGAAGGCAAACTGGGGGGATAGGCGAGAGATGATGCAGGTAGGCAGACAAAGGCAGACAGACAGTCTGATGGGAGGGACTCGGGGGAGAGATTAAAGGAGAAATTTGAAAGAAACTCAAAGTGGGAGGGATTGAGCTCCACTTTCAGAGTATCTCCAGCTTTTTGGAAGGTTCTGGAGCATCCCCTGTTGTTTGCCTGGCAAGAGAAGGCGCTGTTTTGGAAGCATAGATGGAAGCAGCCCTCGTATTGATTCTGTCTCAATGAGGAGGAGTGTTCATCACTTGTTACAGCTTGGTGTGACCTTGTAACTAACCAAGACTTGAAGATCATCCCCTGCCCAAACACAAACAAAGAAAAAAACAAAGCCAAACACAATGAGGTGGTTTCTTGGACTGCTCCAATCCCACACGAAGGCGCCTGAGATGATGGTGGATGATGATTAAATAACAGGCTGGCTCGTCTCCCCTGCCGCTGGCCTGATTTGCTATGCAGCAGAGCCGCTGCTCTGGTCAGAGGATAACCATGTAATCAATGGAATGAAAAAGCTGCTCTGGCTGTGAAGGTTAAGAGGGGTACGGAGGCTTTCAGCCCACTCTGCGCGCCACACGTGCTCTGAAAACACACTCCAGACGCTCTGAGCGTTCCGCCTTCTCCTCCGATTCCTCCTCCTCTCACCTGTTCCTCGCCCCTCCCGTCTTTCTTTGACATTCCTTTATCTCTTCCTCTCGGCTCGCTCCCTCCCACTGCCTCCGCCTCTTTCCGCTCTGATTACCCCTCCTCTTTTTTCTTTTTTTTTCCATCCCTCTGCATTTTCTCCCCATATCCTGTCTCCCACTATATTTGCACTCTCTCTCTCTCTCTCTCCTTCATGTACTTTTCTCTCTTCCTTCCCTCACTTCCCTCCCTCCCCTCCTACCTTTCCCCAGTGTCAGCTGCTGTCACTGTGGTAAAGAAAGTGACCAATCAGAGCTCACTTCACAGCACCGGCTTCTCCCTCCCTGCCTGGCTTGTTTCTTCCATTCCTTCCCTCTCTTCCCTTCTCCTCCTCCTCCTCCTTTCATCCCATCTGCCTCTCTTCCCCACCACCTTTATCAGCTCACTTCCTGGAGACAAAATGCGATGCATTATGGGAGACAGACGGCTGTCTAACGGGGTTAGTTGTGCACCGTGGCTTATCATCAGAGACACTGCTAATCCGATGTGTGTGTGTGTGTGTGTGTGTAGATGTACCATATGAGCTGATGAACCCATGCATGCACAAGCCCACACACACAAACACAACCTCACATGCTTACTCTCATATTCTCCAAATAGGAGGAAGAGGAGTAGGAGGAGGCCGACGAGACGTGTTTTGTGTTTGTCAGTCTCTACCAGGAGAATATGATTTGCATGATATAAGCATATTTCATCCTGCTGTGCCCTGCCTTGCAGCCTGTTTTTAGTTGTTTTGCTGAGTTTGAGAGTGAGCGAACGTCTCCTTCCCTTCACAATCACCTGTATAACGGCAGCTAAAAGGTTAAGAGGGACTATATAATCCCTTTCACTGCCTGGCTTATTTACACCTGCTTGTGTGCATGTGCTTCCTCCCCTCAGGTGCTGATATGTGCACACGATGAGCGGACTGGGGGAGAACTCCATGGAGCCTCTGAGCTCAGAAAACCGGAAACGCAAGCTCTCCACTTGCGACACACCCGGTCTGGGGTGAGTGTGTGAGATCGACACGTGCGAGGTGAACAAAGCAGGAAAGTGGGCTGCAGGGTCAGTGGTTTGCCACGCCGGGGGCCGTGCTGCTGCGATGAGTGAGAACTGGACTGAGGGCAAAGAGGATTGGAAAGAAAGGAGAAACTTCTCTTTTTGAGAAAAAGTTTCTACTTTTTTTTGTCATATAACATCTAAATGCCTTCATTTATATGGGACGATAGGGACAAGAGGATCAATAAAATGTGCTTTCACACTGACAGGGCTTTTTATAGACATGTCAAAAATATGAGAGCAAAACATTTTTCCACACATCAGTTTAGACTCTTTGTCAATGCCGATGTCCTCGCCCGGATGTGATGGTCTCTTTCTATAATGACTGTCTCTAAGAAGTCTGACTGTGCAAAAGCCATGGGCCCCCATTTCTTATGTTTGGCTTCCAAGGATCCAGACTTTCCTGTAATCTTCCTCGGTGCCATTGAGCAGCCATTCTCCAGGCTTTCTGAAGGTCTTTCAAAGCATTTCTTTGGGCATTGACTGCCTTTTCGGTCATTTTCAGTGCAGTCCCTGTTCTGACCATTTCAGGCAAAAGAGATTTTATTTTTAATCTTAAAACACTTGTGATTTTTCCAAGAAATATTCGAGCATAAAAAGGGACCTAAATCAGTGGATGAACCAGTGTTGCATCTATGTGTAACAGACAACTTAAAAAAAGAATCCATGTTAAATTGTATCTGTGAAAACACTGCTCTCATTTCTTCCATGGCATCTCTCAGAAATATAACACAGTTTGACATAAATTTGTATTTTTGCAAACGATTTCCAGTGGGGTGTGTACTGTACTGAAAAAGTTTGAGGAAACTGAATAAACAGGACAAAAGAGGACAAAAGAAGAAAAGAAAAATCACATCTACAGAAATTGAACAGTGACAGACAATTATGTTAAGAAAAAAGAAAAAATCCAACAAAGAGCAGATACAGAACCTGAGAAATCCATCTGCTTTCATTGAAGACTGGTCAGAAATGGTCTCCATGGAAGGGCGCCTGTGAAATGGAAATTCTTAAGGATGGGAAACCAAAGAAAATGCTGTGGTTTTCCAAATGTCACCAGAACTGGACTGAAGATCAGCAGAAGCTGCTCTGACGGCATGAGGACGCCTCTCCACTGCCTGGGCCGCATCGTTATTGAAGCAGTGTGGGATTGTCTTCACAGAGAATGGAGCAAAAAGATGCCAACATCCAAAGAAGGGCTTTGGAAAATCCTCCACGAAGCCTGAAGAACTTTTCCTCAAAATTAATTAAATTAGTTACAACAAAGTGTGTCTAGGACGGTTCAGGCTTAAAGACTGAATGTGGTTTGGTTGTATGTTTTCTGGCCATTATACTGTTTAGAGAAATACATCTTTTGCACAGAGCAGCAAATATAACTCAGTAATATCAAAGGTGATGCTAATTTACAGATCTAACTGTGTCCTAACAAGCTTAGAGCATTGCAAGCTTATAAATGTGCTGCTGCAACCGTTGGCATGAAGCTCCAAGATTCAACTTCAAATACAATCATTGTTCCCAAACTACAGCTGAGTCTGAACATCATCCACAGAACAGTGAACTTTTAAAGCAATACAAAACCTTTGGTGCTGAAAAAAAAGGTCACTTTTATATAAAAGATCTCGATTACAATATTAAACTTCCTTTTCAACACTTTTGTCTAGATTAGTGCTTTTATTGTGGAAGGGTCATCTAAGTTCATGTTTCACTGTGATTAATCAGGGAAGACTAGTTTGATGAAATGGACAACTTTCCACCTGTTAAGGTCCAAGTGTGCAATATGAAAAGGGGATTTACAGGCAGAAATACAATGTAGAGAGCAAACGCTGCATATCCAAAGGTGTCATTGGTAACTTCTGCTTCTTGTTTAAGTTTTTGATTGAAACTAAGTTAGCATAAAGTGGTAAACTGGCTAAATTCTATAAAAAGGCACCCAATCTGTAACTGTAAGCATTTAGGAAATCAGGCCATGTTTCACTCACGAATAGCCGTTATTAAAAGTCTGACTAGGGGTGCTCAAACTTGTGCATTCTGACACAGAGTAGCCCATCTGAGAGCATCAAGCTAATTAGCGCGGTTTAGTCTAATCTGTACGTTTTCCCCTGCAGGTGTGAGAGGAAGCGGCGGGAGCAGGAGAGCAAGTACATCGAGGAGCTGGCGGAGCTGATCTCTGCCAACCTCAGCGACATCGACAGCTTCAACGTCAAACCAGATAAGTGCGCCATCCTCAAAGAGACGGTGCGCCAGATCCGCCAGATCAAGGAGCAGGGTGAGTGGAAACGCCGGCGCGAACGGCGGAGTCGGACCGGTTTGCCCGAAGTTAGGCGCGACTTTAAGGAAACTGTGTGGGAGGGGGGGCATTAGTAAAGGCTTGGGGGAGAAGACGAGGCGGTCGAGGACAGCTGGGGGTTGGTGCACACACACACACACACACACACACACACACACACACATATGTACGCGCCTCCTCAGAACCCAGGTGCAAAGGACAAATCAGTCATTCATCTCCCACAAATTTCACAGCCTCAACTGTCTGTTTGGGTGGAAACATCAGCAGCGCTTTGTGAACCTGTCGTGTGTGTGTGTGTGTGCGGTATGACCACGCACAACTGCATGCAGGCCTGGCTGAGACTGTTTTAGTGGACATGTGCAGGTAGTTGCATGCTTTTCCATTCTTCCGTTGGTTCTGTTGCATGTGTCGTCACAGGTCTGCTCCCTTTACGCTGGGCTCACGTCTGCAGCAAACCCCAGAATAAGCATCGGGGAACGTACGTTGTGTCTGCAGCAAAGACCTGAGTAAGCGTCCGGGGAACACGGTGCCACCTTTTAAGTCCAGGATTCAGGATCTGCGCTGAATCTCTGCAGCCGAGGCAGAAAGCGCCCGCGCTGAATTTAGCTCTTCCTTGATTCTGCTCAGCACAGTCAGCATCTGTCACCCCGACAGGAAGGGGAAGAGGCTACAGCTGGCCCTGACTGGCTGCTGACAGGTTGCCATAGTTACAGGAAGTGAAGACAGAAATGACACAGGCGTTCAGACTCATCTCCTGCACTGTACCTGTTCCTCTTCCCCTCCTTTGACTTTCACCTGCTCTCGCTGCCGCTCCGCATTTGTCTTTTCCCGATCAATCACTCCTGTTTATCATCTCACCTGGAGATGAATTTTGACCCCCCTCCCCTCCTACCCCCTCCCTTCCCCTCCAACCCTCCATGTCTGCTCTGCAGCACGCTGAGATTCGCTCCAAGCGTCTCCTGATCCTCACAGAAGCAGCAGCCTCTTACGCTGGGTTTTGTATTCTACTCCTCTCGTTTTTCAGAGCTCACCTAACTTCCCTGCACCTAGTCGTGGGCAGGAAAGGCCTTTTTTCTTTGTGTGGGTATCCGTGCCCCCTTGGGAGCTAATCAGATAGAACGATTCCTGTAGCCCCCGCCTCCCTCTCAGACTGAGCCCCACATTAATACAACAACCAGACCTCTATCTCTTCCTCCTTCCACATGCCTCTGTCTCAGCTCTTTTATTAATTCAGGTTCCTCCGCTCCTTTCCCTGCAACACAACCGCTTCCAGAGCCGCTCCTCTCTCTCTCTCTCTCAGCCCCAGCCTACCAGGCAGCGGCTCACAGCCTGACACTGAATATAAAGCATGAAGACGGCAGCTACCTGCTCCACATGCACCCAGCCCTCCGCTCCTCACACAAACCTGCCTCCGTCCGTCTCCCTCCTCACCTGGAGTTTTGAACCCCCACCTCACTGGGGAAAAAAGAAAAAAAAAAAGAGAGAGAAAAAAGTGAAGATTGAGAAACGCTGCCCCCTGCTGGCGTAGCTAAAGTAGTGTATGAAGGCAGTATCTTCAAGTTTCAGGTATCATTGATCTCGCCTTGTTACTTTTTTTTTCCCCTTTTCACACAGCTCCGCTTGAAGATGTGTTGTTTTTTTTTCTCCTCATGATGCAACTCATTTCTTTTCCCTCCCCTCGCTCTCCTGTAGGAAAAGCTTCATCCAACGATGACGACGTGCAGAAGTCCGACGTCTCCTCGACCGGTCAGGGGGTCATCGACAAGGACCACCTGGGCCCGCTCCTGCTGCAGGTGAGTCCCGCTTCCTGACCACCGGTCGGCCACTTCTTCCCCGCTCTGCGCTGACTCCCCGCGCCTCGCTCTGCCAGGCGCTGGACGGCTTCCTGTTCGTGGTGAACCGGGAGGGCAGCATCGTGTTTGTGTCGGACAACGTGACGCAGTACCTGCAGTACAAGCAGGAGGAGCTCATCAACACCAGCGCCTACAACATCCTTCATGAGGACGACAGGGAGGAGTTTCACAAAAACCTGCCCAAGACCAACAGTGAGAAACTCACACACACACACACACACACACACACACGTCAGCTCAGAAGTAAACCCTGCTTGACATCCTCCACGGGGCCGAGGTGTAAAACAAACTTTGAGAGGTTACGACAACTCCGCGCACACGTCAACGTAAACTTCCCCACTTATTTATTCACGCTCCTTCACTCTTCACTCCATCTCCTCGTCTAATGAGGAGCTCCTGGGAAGGCTGCTCATGTACTCGAGAGCCATTCAGATAACCCCCCCCCCCCACACACACACACACACACACACACCTGAGAGAACGCACATGTGCACCGGAGCACCCACCCACTTGGTGCTGAGCAGGCAGAGCGTAGCGCAGCTGTCAGTCACACTCAGTGGTCCAGACAGTGTAAAACAGAGCCGCGCTCCATTCAGATCCCACGGCAGCCATCTGGAAACTACATCCTGCTGAATAATGCACCTCCACACTTTCCTCTCCTTAAATCAGCATGCACTTGCACGAGATTTCTCTCTAAAGTGCTTGAGTAAATGCTCTTATTTACTGCCTCCTCTCGTTATTGTGTATATTAAAATGCTTAGGACAATAATGTGTTTTTAAGGGGCTGTGTGTGTGTGTGTGTGAGTGAATGTGTAAGCCTATAAGTATGTGCATAGAGCTCTATTTATAAAGCTGATTAATAATGAATGTGTGTGCTCGGCTGAACCAGCGACTTGATTAACTCGTAAGCGGCGGCGCCTCCGACGAGTCATGGACACGTTCTCTCACTTATTCCGGCTGGTCCCCGCCGCGCGTTAACCCCCCCGTTCTCCGTGTAACACCCGTCTTTGTCTGCTTTTCTTCTCCACTGTCGACTAGCTCTTTCTCAGCCTCATTCATTCTTCATATGGCTGCCGACTTAGACGAATGCTGCGGTTGTCTTCCTCAACCTGCTTCCCTCGCCGCTCTCCCGCCCCTCATTGTGTCTCGCTCCGCCGCTCTGCCTCTTCATTATCCGAATGAAATGCGCTCTCGCTGCACATTCCTGCGGGACGACCGCTGACCATGCTAGCTGCGGTTAAACACACACACAAGCCACCGAGAAACATTCGTTCACCAACAAAAAGCGAGGTGTAGCTGGTCACTGTTGTGCTGCTTCTCTGTTCACCAGACGGAGGGAAAGCCAAGGCCTCGTGAAAGTCACCTCTCAGTATCACACAGGGCCTCCTCGTCCTCTCACGCTCTCTTGTCTCCTCCATGCTCCTAATCGGGAAGAAACGTTTGGGCAGCTCAAGGCCCAGATAAGGTTCCCCGCAAACCGTGGCAGACAGTTGTCTTTCTGAAGTTCCCCCGTTCCTGTGAAGGTGACCCCGTCTAAAAGGGTGCGTGTGCGTGCCATTGATGAGGAGTCAGGGTCTAAATGAGGATAGATGGCTGAGTGTCCCTGGCCTCTACCCACTGCTGAGCCGACCGAGAGGGAGAGATATTGGAAATCGACACCTTGGCTACATTAATCCCATGGTCCATTTAGCCAGGGAGCAGCAGCAGGAGAGATTTCAGCTCTTCTCGTCCGCGTCGCAGCGCGGTTTGCAGTGTTTGGGAGATGTGGCAGGGTGGGCTGTGAGCTGTTTGGGATATTTGATTACAGGGGAGTCTCTTCACAGCTGCGTGTGGTTTCAGTCCCAGAAGCTTCGCTCCCAAGTGTAACTTTCTCTTTTTGGTTGTTGTTTTTTTTGTTATTTTTAGTAAATGGAGTGTCGTGGGGAAGCGAGGCGGCCCGACAGAAGAGTCACACCTTCACTTGCCGGATGCTGGTCAAGTTGGGCCACACCCACGGCCCAATGGAGGAGGGCCCAGGAGGACCGCGATACGAGACCATGCAGTGCTTTGCTCTCACTCAACCCAAGGCCATGATTGAGGAGGGAGACGGTAGGAGGAGCAAACAATAAATATACCACCACCACCCCCCTCCCCCTCTTGTTATCCCTCTTAACATTAAACTTGACTTCACCCTGAGTTTCAGTTGGATAGATTGGACACAGACATTACAGTTAAAGACACCTCATAAAAAAAGGTTTGCTAAATCAGATTTGTATGGCTCTAAAGTCATATTAAATTTTCAAATAAATTATTTGCATATCACTCAACTCATGTTAGAAAAAAAGAAAGATAAAAAAAAAACATCCATCCATTCGTTTAATCTGGGGTCAGCGTGAGGTGCAGGGATCGCCATGGACAGGTGGCAGCTCCATCACAGGGTCTTACAAACGTACATTCACTTGTACAAAAGCAACATACTGAAGATTGAAGATATTAAATTTGGTACTATTTTAAAAAATTAATCCAATATAAGCAAATCTGTGGAAAAATGTGTCATCTGATGCTCACTCCAGTACTTGCATTTATGGTTTGGCATTGTTGGTGCTTTCATAGATGTTGCTCATGTGGCATGCAGTAACTCACTCTGGTGCTATTATTCATGCAGTCTTTTTAACTGAGAACTGCAAACACGCCGGCTGATCGCTCTCTGAATTTCCAGCTTCCATCACTGCTAAAGTTTCCTTTTTCATTGTAAATTAGAAAAAAGTTGTACATATAAGGGCTCACATATTTTTCTTCATGTATGATAAAGATTTTGCTTCTTTTTGTGGACTCAGAGAAATTCTCCAGTGCCCCTGCACCCTGAGCCATTTTTCCTACTTCCTACTTCATTATTGACAAAAAAAGGTCCTCATTTTCAACATCAATACTTATTATGTCACACAGGATTCCAACACACGTTTATTTGTTTGTTTTTGCACAGTTGTATGATTCCAGCGGGTACATATTGTAAATGTAAAAGACACTTTTGGTAGAAGATAAAGTTGAAGCATAGGAACCAAGATGAAAAGAAGTGTAATATTAATATTTAAAAAAATGGCATTTATGTGGGACTAAACATCTTACCCGCAGCTTTTAAACGTCAGCCACCAGTTTGTCTCAGAAATTCCACAAAACCAAAAGCAGAAAGCCTGATCATGCAGCATTTCGGAAACCTTGCTGATGGTTCCCCCCTTTCACCCGCAGACCTTCAGTCTTGTATGATCTGTGTGGCTCGTCGAGTCACAGCCATGGAGAGAACGGAGAGTTTCAACACCAGACACGAGCTTTCAGGTGAAGAGCTGCACGCTCAACGATCAAAGAATCCCCAAAAAGGCCGTGTTGTTCATGCTTCATCCATGAGCGGAATTGACTCATCCCTCTCCCATTCCCCCTCCTTTCCTCTCCCACTCTTGTCCTCGCCGGCAGGTAAACTGATTCAGATCGACCCGAACTCTCTGCGAGCGTCCATGCGTCCTGGCTGGGAGGACTTGCTGAGGCGGTGCATTCAGATGTTCCTTCAGCACAGCGACGGGCAGCCTTGGTCGCACAAACGCCACTACCATGAGGGTGGGTCACGGCTGGGAGCATCACCAGCTTCAAAAGCAGGAGGATGCAACAGCACTTGATCAGCTGTGCAGTCTGTTCATTCAGTGTATCACATGGTTTTCTAATAATGGCAACGAATGGTTAACTTTCCCACTGAAGTAATTTGTTTCCAGTTTGTTGCGGCTTCCTGCCCGTTCAGACGCTTCCTCTGAATCTCAATGAGACCAGCTGTGTAAACACATAAACGCACCTCATGCATAAGCATTTCCATATTGATCTCATGAATAAGAGCGTCTGCGCGCCGCATTGATTGTCTCTGCGATCGCGGCGCCGGTTTTTAGCGGAAAGGAAGCGACCGATGACCTTTGTTGTCAGCTCTATGTTTCAGGGTGGTTAGTCTTATCTCCCTCTGTGTGCAGCCTTTCTCCAGGGTCACGCCGAGACGCCCCTGTACCGCTTCTCCCTCTCGGACGGCACTCCGGTCACAGCCCAGACAAAGAGCAAACTGTATCGCCACCCCATGAGCAACGAGCCGCAAGGCTTCGTGTCCACGCACCTGCTGCAGAGGTCAGAAGCTGCCGGTGCAAACGCCGTAAACCCTTCATAAAAAAAATCCCCTGAGCCTCGTTTTATCTCTCCCTCCCTTCTCACAGGGAACCGAACGGCTTCCGCTCGGCCTCAGGTGCTGGCATGATGTCAAACAACATGCGACAACAAGGCATGGGCGGCGCCAACCCCAGCAACCAGATGAATGTTGGCGCAGGTGGGGGGATGGGAATGGGAGGCATGGGCAACATGAACAGGGGCTTTGGCATGAATGAGCAGGGCCACATGGGTCACATGGGCCCGATGGGAGGCGGCTCTATGTACGGGGGGAGTGGCGGAGGCGGGGGAGGCATGGGCAGCCGCATGATGCAGATGAATCAGGTGGGGCACATGAACCAGATGAACCAGATGGGTGCCATGAACCACCCGGGGCCGGGCATGCAGCACCCGCAGCAGCCCCCGTTTCAGAGCAGCGGCGGCTTCGGACTCAGCGGCATGAACAGCCCGTCGGGGAGCCCCCGCATGGGTGGACCCCAGCAGGGGCTCCTGATGTCGCCTCGGACCCGGGGGAGCCCGAAGATGGGCGCCAACCAATTCTCCCCCGGAGGTGAGTCATTCAGAAACACGATTGTTTATGAATTTACTGATTAAAGACCTGCTGCGATGATGGCTTTCCTCTCTGCTGCAGGCATGCACTCACCTATTAGCGGCGTCGGCAGCGGGGGAGGAGGGGGTGGAGCGAGCACCTCCACTTTCTCCAGCAGCTCTCTTAACGCGCTACAAGCCATCAGCGAAGGAGTCGGGAGCTCGCTCCCTTCCACTCTGACGTCGCCCTCGCCGGCACACAAACCAGACAGCTCTCCCAGCATCCACTCCTCCTCCGCTCAGCCCAGTCAGCAGACCAAACCGGGCCAAGACGGCTCGAAAAGTCCGGCAGGAAGCTTGGGTCCTGGTGAGCATCACCACCCGCTGCACCATCACCACCACCATCAGCAGCATCCTCAGGCTGAGAGCTCCGCGGAGCGGCCGGACAGCCAGGCAGCCGCTAAAGAGTCCGGCGAGGGGAGTTCTGACGCCGGGGTCGCCAGCTCTGATCCACCACGGAGGCTACCGGACAGCAAGGGGCATAAAAAGCTCCTGCAGCTGTTGACTTCTCCGACTGAGGAGCTGGGGATTGGTGGGAGTGGGCCAGCGGGACCCCCGGCTGCACCCTCAGCAAACAGCAGCAGCACTCCTGCAGGATCAGACAGCAAAGACACTACAGCAGGAATGACTAGCCCCTCATCCACAGGGGTGTCCTCTTCCTCAGCCGGTCCCAATCCCGGACAAGCCCCCGGGCAAGGCGGCGCCTCGGCCGCCATGTCCTCGGCCCACTACACGGGCTCGCTGCAAGAAAAGCACAAGATCCTCCACAAGCTCCTTCAGAACGGCAATACTCCGGACGAAGTGGCTAAGATCACGGCCGAGGCGACGGGGAAGGTGTCGCTCGGGGGCCAGGAGGGCGGGGAGGCTGCAGCGGGAGGCTCGGGGGCCGGGTCGGGCCCCGCGTTGATTACAGACTCCAAACAGGATCAGCATAGCCCCAAGAAGGAGAAGACCCATGCTCTCCTCCATTACCTCCTCAACAAGGACGATTCCAAAGAGCCAGTGGATGTTAAACCCAAACTGGAAGAGTTGGAGGGAAAGGGACCCCCGGGGGCCACTGGCGGCCCTGCACCCGAACATCCTGAGAGCAAGATCAAGTCAGAACCCCCTGATGATGTAAGAATGTGCTGCAATGCTTCATTACCTAATGATTAGCTTTTTCATTTAGTCTTAATTGACTATGTTTATGTTTAATGTTCAGTTACACAACCTGGAGTCCATCCTGGGGGATCTGAGGGGCTCAGCCTCCGACTTTTACCCTGATCAGGCTGGAGGTGGAGGGAGTAACGACACAGGGAGCAAACCACAGGGTTGCCTTGACGACAGCATGCAGGGTAAGTGGTTCAGGGACAAAAAAACGCAATGAGAAGTGACACTTAAACACAGGACGGTGTTGTAACATCACAAGCGATGATGTCAAATTAAAGGCCAGCGAAGCTGCGTGTGGCAGCGTTAAAACCCGTCCTCCTGGGACGCTTCACCGCTGCAGCAAATGCAAACGTCCAACACGTTCTTATCAGCCGTGCTTTCAGGAAGCTGGAGTGTAGGCTGTAGCACATGTTGCACTGATCCACTGACAGCACAGCAGCATGAAGCATTACTTTTGAATTAAAGCCAGAGATAAATAACTCACTGCATTAATACATTTATACCAGTACTTCTATGCTGGAGAAGTTGTTTTATTCAGGCAATTTAACATAAAGAGTGAAACCAATAAATTTTATGTACTAAGTACAGATCCAAGAGTTTACTTTCAGAGGCCTGACATTTTTGTATTTAAATTGTTTTTTATTGATTTCAAGCAGCATTCTAGTTTTCTGAGCTTTTTAATTTGAGGTTTTCTGAAGCTGCAAATCCTAATCAGCAAAATATAAACAAATAAAAGCTGAAATACATTGATTTGCATACTATTTGTCTATATGTGTTCATTTCATCTGTGAAGTTAAGTTACAGATGTGCATTCACTTATTCAGATTATTCTAATTTTCTAAGTAGTACCTGTAACTTAACATCAAATATTAAATGTACACAGATTTAATGGCTCTGAAAGTAAACTCTTGGATCTGTACTTAGTACATAAAATGTATTGGTTTCAAACAACTTTTCTGGCATATTTTAATTTTCATAGTAGTACCTGTATATGCAGATGGAATATTTGATGTTAAATATATATCATTACCCCTCTGAGTACTTTATATATTGCAATTATTTCTCCTCTGCATACATGATGATTCCTGAGGATGAGGTTGCCGGTAAACTTTTTTTCTGACATACAATACTCTACGTACAAGACAGCAGAAAACTACCTGGTACATAAAGTGATGTACTGATGTTCTTTTCAGGGCAGAGAGCTGCTTCTTCATGTAGCACAAGTGTTTCAGAAGGGGCAACATTCCAGCTTTTCCTCCACTGAGATTTTTTGGTCACAAAGACAGAAGATAAGATCTGAGTCCGAAATGGCCCATTTATCATAGATAAAGGCACCGTAGGTTCTTTTTAGGTTTGTTTTGGTCTGAGTTGCTCCTGCTGCAGAGGTTGTATATTACTGTTTTATATGAAACAATGAAGATTTCTAAAAAGAGATTTTTTTTTACTATAAATTCTCCTTTTTCAATTACTTCATCCTTTCTTTAAATCAAACAATACTTCATTCTTTGGTATTTTTGGAAGCTTGATGTTAACTAATTTGTTGTGATAATTTGATGCCTTTAAAAAAAAAAAGTTTTACGAAAGGCACATATTAAAAATGTGCAGCATGAATATCTACTTTTGTGTCATTATATATAATCTCATTTTAATAGATTGTTACATTATATGCTTCTGATGCATCACAAACATCTGAAGAGGATCTTTTTTCCCTGTTGTGTTCAGGGAGTCCGGTGATGGGTTCAGCACCTCGAGGGCCCTTCCAGAGGACCATGTCCTTGGAAGGGAAGCCACCCGGTGGGCCTGGAGGAGTCGGCAGACGCCCCATGCTCATCAAGCAGGAGAACATGATGGGCAGCCCAGACGGCTACCCGGGAAACATGGGTGTGTGTTTTTCCATTGCTGATTTTATTTTCTTCTCTGCTTTTTACAACAAATGATGGTGAAATAAATGAAAAAATAAGATATAAATGAAAATGACAATATTGCTTAAATTTCAAGTGAAAATAAACCTTGTGCGTTATAAATTGGTATCGAGCGACTTTAACGAGTAGAAGTACTTTAGCGCGGTATTGGTACTGATACATTTGCTTGTATCTGGAGGTTATTACATTTCTTGTTGTTTTCTGTTTTTGTTTAGTTTCTGTTTTTACCATTGGTTTACATTTTTGTTGGACCGCAGGAGAAATAGCTGGAGCCTTGCTGCAGCTAATGGGGATCTAAATAAACTAAACTGATAAACTAAACTGAGCTAGTATTTGTATCGTAACGAATACCGATACAATCCTACTTGCAAATATGCAGCAATACCACTTTTTTCCAAAACGATACGATACTTGAATCACACAACATTAAAATAAAAAAAACAAGTGAATTGGGAGACAGGTTTTATTTTCGTCTTCGCTTTTTACAACAAACGATACTAGTATCGGAATCGCAACCGATACCGATGCAACCCTACTTGCAAATAAATGATCAACTACATCCATGATGACAGATGTAGCTGCTGAGACCGGTCCAATCTTCTCCCCTGTAACACTGAAGTGATTCTGACATGTTCGTTTGCTGTTTGTATATTACCAGGACCCATGAGTCGAGGCATGGTGTCTCAGAGGTCTCAGATGGGTGGCTCAGGGGAGTGGGGCATTCACCGCTCTAGCGCCAGCCCCATGGGTGCAGCAGGACACCCGTCCATGCTGAGGCCAGGAATGGAGTACAACAATGGCAAGAGCATGATGTCGGGCCCCATGGTCAGCCGCTCCAACAGCGTACCGGGCACCAGATCTATGCTGCAGCAACAGCTCATGGATATGGGTACGTTCGCCATGACGTTGCCAGGTTTTATGTGTTGCATGTGAACAAGCAGAAACAGAATTATGTGACGAGAAGCACCAGGAAACAAGGGGAGGTGTGAAAATATAGAAAAACAAATCTGCAGTCATGCTAGGTGCTCTGTGGGGCTGCGCTCAGGTGCAGCGATGCTGGGAGGCAAATCCCAACAATCTTCAAACAGAGAGCAACTGCAGGGTCAGTGGATGCAGCGTGGGCCCTGAAGCAGGAGAAACCAGATCAGAGAGTGAGAAATCAGTCAGAATGCTGGATTTATTTGTTGTTTCACTCTCTGTTTCCTGCATCACTTTTTCACAGGCATTTCATGCCATATACAGTCACCTATCAACAATACCAACTTTCATCTTTTCATTATTGTTTTTGTTTAATTGTGTGAAATTTCTTCCCCTTTATCGCAGTGAAAAAACAAGCTTAGCAATTGTGAAACTTTGAACTAAGAGACGATTTTATGAAACCAAACAAATCTGTAATGGAAAAGATTATCAGCTGATTGAGCCAAGTTGGAAATAATCTTTTTAGTCAGGCTCCTCCTCTGATGCTTCATTTTGCATAATTTTCTGTTGTTTTCACTGAGGTAAGTTCACTACAGAACTTCCTGGTATCGTTACACCAGTGCTTCGGTACATTTACTTGACCTCTTAATCAAAAAGCTTATTTTTTTCTGCCTCCTGTCTAAAGGACAAACCCAAAATAAATTTAGTACATCTTCACAACTACTAAGGCAGTTTGTATAATCGGTCACAAAAGGAAGCCAAGACGTGAGATTTATGTCTTCACAGTGATGAGACAGACATTGTTGGAATCAGCGGAGTCTGCTTGTTTGTGTGGTTTTCTTGCAGTGGAGAAAGTTTTCGTTACATTCCCATATAACTGCTCGGGGCTTGAACTGTGTTTTTCAATGGGATGCCAGTCGTTGGTAGTTTTGCCTTCTTTTTTTGGGCTTATGTTGCATGTTAGGATTGCTGCTTCCCAGCATGACGTAGATGTTAACTAAAGCCTCTTTATGCATCTAACATGCCCAGTGTAATCACTATTTTATAATGCTGTTTTTTTATTTTAAAAAAAGATCTTTAATCAGTAAAGCCTCTCAGCAGTGCTCGTGTTTTTAATTCAGCAGAACAAATTTTAAACATTTTACAATATGAGGCACTCAAAGGAAAGTCGGGAGATTATGCCTCTTTTCTTTGTGCACGTAATAAAATCTGTCCTGTATTGATGGTTTAGGAGGGTCTGCCGACATGGGCATGGGTATGAGCCCCTTCAGCCAGCAGGGCCAGCCCAACCAGTCCCCCTCATGGCCAGACGCCATGATGAGCATGGAGGGGAATAGGTCAGTGCAAATTCTCATGTTTCTGTGGACTGCGCTCGCTCGTCATCACCTGCCATGAATGTTGTGATCTTACTGTGTGTGTTGAAGACGGCAGTTTGGCAACACGTTGGACGATCTGCTGGTGCCTCCTACCACCAGCGAGGGCCAGAGCGACGAGCGGGCGCTTCTGGACCAGCTGGATTCACTACTGAATAACACAGACGGCATTGCTTTGGAGGAGATAGACAGAGCCCTGGGCATCCCAGACCTAGTCAGCCAGGTAAGAAGAAGAAAAAGAATAAACTCACGTGAAGCTCTTCTAGGCCTCCGATGTAAAAGAAGAGAAGAAAAATTGGCATGATATGAGTCATAAGTGAGCATTACATCATCTTTCCTTTCACGGTGTTCAGATTGCTCTCGCTGAAGGGAGATGGATGAGCCCACAGGGATCCGTCTGTGCTGCTTAGAAAAAGACAATTACAGAGCCAAGCGGCTGGAAACTCATCAATTAAACTGAGAAGTTTAGTCAAACTTCTTTTTTGTCCTCTCTCGCTGCAGAACCAGGGACCAGAGCAGCAGCTGGAACCTTTTCCAGGGCAGGACCCGTCCATGTTGCTGGAGCAGAAGCCGCTCTATGGACAGGGCTATCCTGGACCTCCTGCTATGTCTATACAGTCAGGCTTTGGAGGGAACCCCATGCAGGGTCAGGCCCAGCAGGGGGGGTTCGGGCCCATGCTCTCACAGATGGGCCAAGGCGGCAGCTTCCCTGGTATGGCTGGAATGGGGGGCATGGGGCATCCTCGGGCCAACATGATGAGACCCAGGATGATGAGCGCCAACAAGCCCATGAGGCTGCAGCTGCAGCAGAGGCTGCAGGGACAGCAGGTATGAAAGTTTGCATCATGAAAAATGAGCAATACACCTGTCACTACGAGCACAAAACACATCCTGTCACCTACTAGAAGCAGCTGACTGGATATGTGACCTAAAATGTCTGAATGTGCCACTTTTGTTGCAAAAGTTGTTCTGGTTTTTAGTGTTTTTCTTTTTTATTTAAAATGCTGATTACACTGGGAGAGTATTTAGCTTTTTATGTGCCATTTGCAGCAGATCATGATTTTGGCTCATTGTGGTGATTTTCCTCATCTGTGGTGGTATTTCAAGGTTGAAAACTATTTCAGGTTTAGGGGCTTTTATGGCATTAAAATTATCTCAGAGAAAAAAGGGGTTGCCACGCAGCAACAGGCCTCCGGCTGGGATTCAAACTCACACCGTAAAACTGGCCCCTGAACATGGGGACAGGGCCTCATGGTGATTTCAGACCGCAGATGTACGTATGTCAGGTAACACAGAGGAGTGCTGAGATTTATTAGAGTTGTTAGCCTGGCTATCGCGACTATAATGCGAGCATATAGTCTGGCCAAGACTAATACAGAAACTGTTTCTCAGAAGGTACGGTTGACCCGTCTCCTTC
>JBAJHY010000013.1:5564053-5577268 GCA_037177095.1 Craterocephalus marjoriae | reverse complement strand
GGCTTACTATGCTACAGGTATTTGTACTTGATTTATTTATAAGCACCTGGACACTTTCCAAAAGAAGTGCTTGTTGGTTTTTGGGTACAGCGAAGATGCTTTACATGTGTTTATCATTTACAGTATTTCTGCACGTTGAACACTTTATTAGGTACCCATTACTTATTATTTAGTGTACATTCGTTATTGTTGTTTTCTTGTTTATTTAAAGTTATGCAGCACTTTAGTCAAACCTATATTATGAGTTAATCTCAGCATAAACAGATTGCTGTCTTATCTTGAAATACAAAGTTGGCAATTTTGTTGTGATTTTATGTTAGTTTATCATATTGCTAATTCATTTCTTTTTTTTATTAGGAGGGCTTTGGAGGATCTGGGCATACCCTGCTTTCTTGGAGGCATGTCCCGTGGCATGCTGGGAAAAGACAGCCCCATCCACATCCGACAGAACAGACGAGACGCTTTAAAGGAGGCCGACTTGGTTATCTTGGCAGGTCAGGCATAGAGTTTAGCCATGGACTATTGAATTAAATTCCCAGCAGTATGACATCAGTGAGCAGATAAGTTACTGTTGTCAACTCTTCCTGAAGTACAGGATGGTTCCATTTTATACTCTGTGGTGCAAAAGGATATGTTGTCTTTAAGAAATGAATCCACCACATTCTTACTCTCAGTCGAACTCAGCGGCCATCATGTGACGTGTAATATTTGGTATATATTCTATAATGTCACTGGTTTGTTTTAATATGATATCATGGTAATAATATATAATTTGGACAACTAATTGCTAATAATTATGATACATGTTAGAAGGTGACAAAAGGTAGCAGGCGTTAGAGTAAATATTGAATAGTGACAAGGGTTATGATTGATTTTTAACTGTTGGGTAATTGCTGTGAATTTTAAAAAGGTTTTGGGGAATAACAACAACCACTTACTACTGGAATAAAATAAATCATGGACTTGTTGTTTTCATTAGAATAATGGTAGCGGTTAATTGGATTTCTTGTCTTTGTAGGTACTGTGTGTGACTTCAGGCTGAGTTATGGCAGAGTTCTCAACAGACACAGCAAAATCATTGCCGTCAACCGAGACAAGTCACAGCTGCTGAAGAACTCTGACATGTTCTGGAAACCGACCGTAGCCATTCAGGGTGCGTTCACTGCCCTCCGCTGTCATCAAATAGATTTAACTGCTGATTTGTTTCGTGTTTCTTTTCCTTTAGGCTTTTGCTCTAATACGAATATGACATAAAGTGGTAAAGTCTGAATTTTAGAATCGTTTTGTTTGCTTTAGGTGATGCTGGTTCATTTTTAGTGAACCTTTCCAAAGGGCTGAAGGGCCATCGCTGTCCAGAGGAATGGCCACAGAAGCTCAAATTCGGAGATCTGACCAAAGAAACTGCAAACAGGTGAACAATTATTGGGATCGGCGTAGATGAAAACTTGAAAATGCTTAATCCTTTCTCCTTCTCATAAACTAGTCTGTTTTCCACTTCAGGGCTAAAGCTGAAGAGAAGACTGAACATCACTTGAATCCCTTGAAAGTTCTCCACTGGGTGGACGAGCTGATGGCTGAGGACAGCATTATTGTAGCAGACGGGGGAGATTTTGTAGGAAGTGCTGCTTACATAATGAGGCCCAGAGGGCCTCTGCGCTGGCTAGATCCAGGTAAGATTGTATTTAGGCCAGTCACACATTAAATGCTTTTCTTGTTTTGCTTGTTTTTTTTTATGATGTTAAAATATTTTCTTATTGGTCCTGGTTCCTGTAGGAGCTTTTGGGACTCTGGGAGTTGGAGGAGGTTTCGCTTTGGGAGCAAAACTGTGCCGGCCTGAATCGGAGGTATGATATTGTAAAAGTGTTGCTGGAGATGTTCTTTGCATCGGTTTTAATCCCCCACCAATAAAGTAATATTTTGCATCCCTTCAGGTGTGGATAGTCTATGGTGACGGCTCCTTGGGATACAGTGTTGCAGAGTTTGACACATTTACCAGACACAAGGTAATGTCACTTATAACTAAAAAATTACATGTAAGAAACTGGTTTATATATAAAAATAATCAGCTTAGCTGTCAACTGTTAACGGTAAGAAGATGGTAGATAGAGTGGAAAAAAGTTGTAAATCAGCTACAAACTGCTCATGTTCACACATCCTGGACAGTATCCAAACGTTGGATGGGTTTGTTTTGGTTTTTTTGACTAAATTGACATTTCCTGTTATCCAAATCCTGTAAAAATGTATCTTTGATGTCTTTTTGTCACCTTCATGTTAATGTTTTTGTTCCCTAGACACCAGTTATAGCTGTGGTGGGAAACGATGCATGCTGGAGTCAGATATCTAGAGAGCAGGTTCCCATCCTCGGCAGTAACGTGGCCTGTGGCCTTGCATTTACAGGTACATTTTCAGCCACAGATGTAAAATGTATACACATCCTCTGAACAGAATTATTCATCATTTCGGAGTTAAATGGCACATTGCATATTTCTTGCTTATGTTTTGCAGATTATCACACCGTGGCAGATGGTTACGGTGGTAAGGGCTACCTTGTGGGGCAGAAAGATGAGGATCGACTAAGTGACATTATCCGGCAGGCTCAAAAGGACACAAAAGACGGCAAGGCTACCCTTCTCAATGTTCTGATAGGGAAAACTAACTTCAGAGAAGGATCCATCTCCGTATAGTGCAGCTGTGTATTCACAGCAACATTATACATTCCTGTTAGCTTTGGATTCCTATATAAACTTTTAATTATCAGATTCTATGAGGGATTTCAGCTTTTAAAACAATATTATCTAGTTAAACCATTTTCAGATCTAATCTTCGAGTTTAAGAGGTGTACCTCCTCACTGTGCTCTATGCAAGTCTGTGGACATTTAAATTACTTGCATTGCAAAATAGTTATCTAAAAACGGCATGAAAAGTTGGAGCTCCCCTCTCTCTGTGCACATGCACAGTATTTTAATAGAGATTAATTCCTGATTAAGCTTTTCTGATTCACATATTTTCTGTTTCTGCTGTCGGACAACGGAACAAATATGAGTGAAACAGCCCGGTAGGACTACTACCGACTCAAAGCTGTCGTTGTTGCTGCAGCTACTGAAACTACCGCTGGATTTCATCTCAGAGCACACAGCCTAGTTTGGCTGTGCTTCTTTGGAGAAAATAAAGCCTGACTTGGGTCTGAAAAGTCGGTAAATCTGGCAACAAAGTCATATGGAAACACTGGGCAGCAGGACTGCTCTGAGGGAAATGCAGTGTAACTGGTTGGGAGCGGAGCAGAGAAGCTGCAGCTCCATGTTGCCCATTACCCGGAGCTGAAAACGGTCATCGTGAGTAAAACGTTTCACCTGTTTGCTTCACCTACATGGAAGAGAGAACGGAAGAAAATAAGTTTCCAGGACAACTCAAGCTTTTCCAGGACATAGCACTTTTGCCCTCATTTTCCATGACTGGAAAATTGGTTAGTCATTGTCCAGGTTTTCCAGGACGCGTGGGAACCCTGACAATGTTGTAATCTGTCACAGCCAGAAATCACACAGCTCACACAGAAGACACGAAACATTCAGGTGTACATCAAGACTAGAGACTGGGAGGTGCGTGGAAGAAGAAACTGGTACGGGACAATGATGACAACTTAGCATTATTCTCCCAAATATCCTGCAGAAGGTCAGGAGCAGAAACAAAATTGGATTATTCCCTCATAGACGCATCTGCTGTGGGTTTGTGCCGTCTTTAAGGACTCATGCTTTATAGTTTAAAAATACACATATTTAATCTGAACACGTCCTGAACAATAAACATCTTTACCTTCATCACATCACCCAAACCACGAAACTCCTGAAGCTGTGCCTGTCAGTGGATAAGTTCGCTCATGCAGACATCTTTCATGTATTCATGAAGCATCTGCTTTATGGGCTCTAACTGGTAACTTGTAGATAAATCTACTGTAACAGATTCATCACAAGCCCGGGCGCGTGCCTGGCTCTGCATATGTACTGGTGGGTGGTGGAGATATAGAGAAGCCACTGGCATCTCAGGGTGGCTGCTGAACTATTTTTCCTGCTGTAAGCTGTGCAGCACTCCTTCATGCCTCATATGGACTAGCTAGCAGCTAGCTCTGTTAGCATGGTACATACGCTGATGTAGGGTCCTCGCGGCGGCCGCTTGTGCAGATAGCGGCTGTCTGATGGTGATGCGGGAAATGGTCCAGGGGGTCCCGGGCGTAGGTTTGCAGGAGGAGGAACAGGACAAGGCCTTCGGAGTCTAAATGGAACATGAGGAGGCGGAGGTCCAAACGGCGGCGGCGGGCCGCGTGCGGGTCCGTCTGGGCGGTACATGACCCGGGGTGGAATGAGCAGCTCTTCAGTAAGACCAGCCGAGTTTAATCATAAAAACACCCACTGGCCGTAAAAACGTCCTACATTAGCATGAAGCAGGCTCACTGAAACAACGCTGACACCGGAAACACAATAGACTAAATCATATCCGGTCACGCATGTCAAAATAAAGTACAACCCTGCAAACCGTCCGCATTTTGTTTTGGAGGGTGTCTGAAACTTTCGTCATAACTCTGGTTTGGATCCTCCATCATGTCCCCACATTAATTAAGATCACCCAAGCACTTTATCTGTTTATTTAATATTTGTTAATATAACAACACAATGTGGCTGATATTGAATGGTGTATGTATCGGCAAATACATATATATATATATATATATATTCAAATCAACTTCATTTGTATAGCGCCAATTCATAACAAAATCATCTCCAGGCGCTTCACCGACAATCTGTCATATATATATACATATAGACATTTTCTGTGATTACAGTGTTTTTATGATTGTGAGTTTTGTAATCACGATTAAAATTTGATTTTGTTGTCTAATTTTGAGAAATATTGTCTGACAATTAAAAGTCATGTTCTCGGCATTTAGTGTTTTCTAAAATGACATGTGTACTCAATGTGTTTCACTTTATTACATTTGCTTTTAGTGTTATTATTTGAGTGTTTGTGGGTCAGTTTTCATTTTTCTGTCTTCCTGTTTAGTTATCTACTATTGTTTTATTCTTCTTAATATATTTAGTGGCTTTTGTTTTGTCAAATTCCCCGTGTGTCATGCAAATGTTAAATCTGTGATGTTTAATTGTGGGGTTTTTTTGTCCAAAAAAAAAAGTTTTTCCTCTTGTTTAACCATGAATCAGAATGATTTCTTGATCTTTATTGTCATTGTACGAGTAGAATTACTTTTATCTGTTTATTCTTTTTTTTTAAGTCACATTGGTTTGGGACAAGTTGCATCTTCCTAAAACACAACAGAATTGGTGCGCATGCTGCCGCTGCTGTTGCAGCTCCAGTCCCATTTGTTAAAGCTCGAATCCAAAAATCAGTGAATGACAAGCGCCGACGTGGACACATTTTGCGAATGGGAAAGATGGATGGATATTTTGATGGGAATCGGTCTTGTTTAATGTGAACTTTCGGAGGATATGTGATGGCAGCGCCCCCTCGCGGCGCAACTCTCATTTCCGTGACGTCAATTCAGCACTGGGAAGGAGACAGCTCCCTCCCCCCCAAAACCCAGCGCGCCTCACGTTGCATGGGTCCCCGGTTATTGATAACACATTTTACCCGCTGGGATCCTTCCCAGTAACGTGAAACGCGTGGATATAGGCGCTGGAAACTCGAGAGGCAACCCGGAACGAAGACAAACAACGATTAGCTCATTAACACGAACAAATAGAAAGCCGAGCCCACCCCTTCACTTGACAACGCGACATCAAGCAGGGAGAAAGGTATGGGAATGTCATGCTATCCGGTTAAATGCTGATTGAATAAGAAATGGGGCAACACAGGATGTTTAGGCAGGATGCCTCTGCTTGGTGCGGTAGCATTCATGCCGCTCACACTGCACCACTGAACTGATGTTGCCAAGAAGCCAATCATCGTCGATGAATGCTACAAAATCATATTTGTGCAGGGAGAAAGAACACGTTGCGATTTAAAAAAAAAAATCATTTTTATTTTTTGCTGTGTTGATGTCAATGTTGAGTAAAATGGACAGACGCTGCGGCAGTTTCACTTGGCATGGACCATAGTAGGCATCAAGCTTGCAATTCATGCACGTCGGCTATGATGCTGCTGAGTGTCATCATCACATCCTCGGTTATTTAAAGATTGATCTTCCTGCGTGTGTGCGTGTGTGTGTGTGTAGTCCTTCGCCCGAGCTCGGTGGATGTTTATTGCCCGTTTTTTCACGCTCTCATTTCGCCTCTTGTGCAGTGGTGCAGTGCAAGACACGGAGCTGGTGGACGATATGTGATTTGGGTACATGTGCTTTCACTCCAACACACACATGCACGCACGGTGGTACGTACACATTCGCACTGAGGTGGGTTATGCAATTCGTCAAATTCTTCATTACACACAATGCTCTTTGCTGAATGCATGACGGTCTGCGCATGGGAGATGTGATTCAGACTCTGATGCTCCACGCAGGGACCGCTAATGAGCAAGTGACAGTCGGTTCTGTGGAACCACAACCTCCTCTGGTAGATTCATTCATAAAGCCAATTTCCACTCTGGGTGATGGCTCCACCGGGCCGTCTGGTTTTCCCATTCACATACAGAGTTGAGGTTTTTACTACATGATTCAGGCAGATTTTGGTTGTGGAAATGAAGCGGATAAACTGGCTCATTGCCCAACTCACATCACGACTCCACTGTTGTGATGTTTTTGTATTGCTTGAATGGAAGAAAAGTTAGAGGAAGTTTTGGAAGCATCTCGTGAATGCACATAGTTTCAGCACTGGACAGTTTCACAATGCACATGTTGTGTATAGGTGTGTGTACATAAAAAAAAAAGCATGTAATGTATTTAATTCATTTTTCATCCTAAATCTTCTCCTTCAGGTGTTTTTTTTTCTCATCTCTCCATTCTCCATCCACCCTAACCTGTCGTGTTGGGGAAACCCCTGATGAGTGGGACCTGTATCCATGAGCCCCGCGCCCCTTCCCCCTCCCTGTCAGGCTTCAGCACCCCCATCTCAGAACCCCCATATCGAAGACTCGATGGAGACACCCCTGCCTGTACCCCTGAAACGGACCTGACCCCCACACAGTGTGTGCTCCGAAACGTACTGTCCATTGACCCCAGCGGACAGGGGGCGCCGGGCGGCAGCAGCCCCACTCCCAGTGATGGACCCTCAGGCCACTTTGACAACAGCGTGCTGAAACTGCATGAACATGAGGCCTCCCAGTGTGGCTGTGGGGCCGAGGCCGGGCGCAGCCCCGAGGCTGGCGCTGTTCGGAGCCAGTCGGATAACATTCGGCTACAATCAGGAAGTGGAGGGTTTTTGGAGGGACTGTTTGGGTGCTTAAAGCCAGTCTGGACCATGATTGGAAAGGCCTACTCCACTGAACACAAACACAGCCAAGAAGGTACGTTCTGCAACAAACTAGGCTCTGACTTTAACATGCCATTTGTTGATTATATAAAATTATTGTGATGCCCACAGAGATTAATATCTGAACCTTTAATTTCTCATTGTTTGAATAGATTAAAAGCTGTACCTCAACAGAATTGCTGAGGGCTATAAACATTGATTCAACTCAAAGTATTTGAGTTTTTGTGAAATATTAGGTCATTTAAGTCAGACCTCAAACAGTTATTCTAATGATTTATGTTAAAAACTCAAACTCTTCCAGAAAGGTTGCCAACTGCTGTTTTAAACTTACACAAAATATGGCATTTTATACTCTTTTCACCTGTTTTATATGTAATCTGAAAAGTATTGCCATGGCTTTAAGGTACACAAAGTCCTGTAAAGTCTTGAAACTTAGTGAAATTCAAGTGTAAAGAAGCAGAAAATGAACAAACTCTTTGATTTGTGGAGGGAATGTTACTGCCACCTCGAACAGCTGGCCGTGAGTTTGTGGTTTTGGCTCTGTCAGCCCAGCTCGAGCGACGTCATCAGCCACGCAGAGTTTTCACAGCTGGTCAGGGAGAAGCGTTATGTGCATCTGCCTCCACGGCTGCAGCTCTCAGGAGATGCCGACCCTTCAGTGGACCTCATGAAGAATTGATCCGCCTGTCTCTTTTATTCCACAATGCTCATCCGTCTTCAGTGACCATGCCTTCACAGTCATTTGAGTAATGTCAGTGTGACAGATGACAGACAGATTAGACTATGAGGGGGTTGCTGTTTTTTTCCTCTATTTTTCCTTATGTCCTTATCTATAAATGTAATGGTCTGCCAGATAAGCTGCCAATATACCATTTGTTTGATGTGGCAGGTGCTTTGTATGATGCAGTTTCATCCTTAAGATTTACTCTAATGTACATCGTGGTCGTGCTCAGCTAGTCCAATTAGTTTTCGTATTGGCATCGGAATGATAATTAGTGAAAAAGCGATGGATGTGACACATCTTTTGGTTGCACATTTAATCAGCACGGTTCATGTTGTTGGTCTGAGTTTAGAGTCCTGGGAGGTTCCTTTTGAGGAAATTTCTGACCTGCAGTGGGTGGGAAGCGGGGCGCAGGGTGCCGTCTTCCTCGGAAAGTTCCACGGAGAAGAGGTGGCTGTAAAGAAGGTGCGGGACATCAAAGAGACGGAGATCAAACACCTGAGAAAACTCAAGCATCCCAACATCATCACCTTCAAGTGAGAAAGCTACCACTTGCATTTCAAACTTTCAGTCATGTAACTCTGATCGTGCTTCCTTTGTCTGTTTCTGCCACTTGACTGTTTTTTTCCCTTCCAGGGGTGTGTGTACCCAGGCTCCCTGTTATTGTATTTTGATGGAATATTGCGCCCAAGGCCAGCTGTATGAGGTGCTGAGGGCGGGCCGTAAAATTACTCCTTCCCTCCTGGTTGACTGGTCCATGGGCATTGCAGGCGGCATGAACTACTTACACCTTCACAAAATCATCCACCGAGACCTCAAGTCCCCAAAGTACGAGTCTGCTCACTCAGTCTTGAATGGTTCTTACAGCGCTAGAGCTAGAATATCATGACTGACTTTTTGGTGTGTACCGTTTATGTAATCTCACCTTCCTCAGCATGCTGATCACACATGATGACCTGGTGAAGATCTCTGACTGTGGCACCTCGAAGGAGCTCAGTGACAAGAGCACGAAGATGTCGTTTGCCGGCACTGTAGCCTGGATGGCTCCTGAAGTAATCCGGAATGAACCGGTTTCAGAAAAAGTGGACATCTGGTGAGCTAAAACCTTCATTCAAGTCTTCATTCAATCTATGAGTTTAACCCTTAAACTTCCACAGTAAGAAAAATGCAAGAGAGAAAAGTTTCTTTGTGTTATCTCTTTTCTTTTGAACAAGAAAAATACGAATAGGAAATAGTTGAGATAAAAGTTAATAATTAAGTAGTGACAGTGAAATGGTCAAAATTTGAAGCAGCAACTTTGAAGCAAACACTTTCTTTTGGAATAACATTCCCAACCCAGTTGGTAGAGATGGTTCAGACAGGTTTGTTTTTATCAATTCTTTACAAAGATTCATGATAATCACTGAAAGTTTTGCTCTACTTAATGGTAGAGCAGGATGACAAAGGGTTAACATCTATAACCTGTCACTCTACAGGAAAAGGACAGATAACCCCCTAAAGTGAGAAAATAGAAACGAAATCTAACTAGATCTGGTGTCGATGTTGGGCTAAATGAGTCCATGTGTCTGAAAAATGTTAACAATTTTCACTCATCAGAGCTGCTCTCCTCCCTCCGCTGCAGTCATTAGCTCCAATCAACATTCCCATCATCATCATTATCACATCATCATCATCATCATCGTGGGCTTTCATTAAGAGGTTGGAGAGTGTGTGATGCTTTCACTCCACAGATTAGATGTGCATTTAAATGAGAATGAAGCACCACTGTTACACACTTATTATTTACTCAGCATAAGTTCACTAAATTAAAATCCTGCTTCTGTCCAACCAATGGTTGGAAGCCCAAAATATTCAGCTTCCTACTGTGATGGGACGAAAAAAGCAAATATTTAGTCTTGGCTGGCATGAATCTGCGGTTAAACCAGATAAAAGGTGTGAGTCTGGTTCCCTCTGCTGGTCAAACAAAGAAATGAGGACTTGTTAATTATATCAGTGGCCATCTCCGGTACTTCTGACACATTATCAGACTGACATCATCTGCCAAACATTAAAAAGAAAGACCTAATGGAGCTCAATCTTTGCGCTTACTGGCATGAGATCCACATCCATGTAAACACAGGGGGGCCTGCCTGCATTTATTTGTTATTGTGCGAAAAGTACAAATGCATCACTTTAATGTGTTTTCTTTAGACCACAGGCAGAAGCTGGCAAGCGCAGCACTGTTCTGCCATTAAGGCCCAATATGGTGCAATGTAATCAGACTACAACGTACGCACAATCACACACAAACACTCACAGCTGTGTGAAGAGCAGCCTGAAACACTCGAATTTAGGACCGTTCAGGCATGTCAATGGACAGAAAGAAACACGGTTTAACTAAAAAAAAAACAACACAAACAGGGCTGCTGTAACCAAAGACTGTTTTTAGTTATAAACTAAGAATAAGATACCAATTAAAAGTCAGGTTAGCTGTTGTTACACAACAGATCAATTAAATTAAATTTAACAGTTGAACAGATTTCTCAGCTAAATATCTCAGATAATCATCCCAAGTCCTGCACAGGGAGACCTGACAAGTCACACGAGCCAGAGCTGTTTTAGCTGCTGACATACAGCAAGCAGGACTACACAGTTTCACATTTCTTACACACCTCCACTCTGTCACCCTGCAGCTTAGTTATGTACCTCAACACACCCTCATCTTCCCCGACATCAGAACACACTGAGACTTCCTCTGCCCCCACTTCTTGCCTGACTGTCTCCTACAGCCGGGTGAAGAAACAACTGGAGAAACTGAGCCAGAACACGGCTGCAGCTCCAGATGGTGCCATCCCTAGGGTTCTGAAAACTCGCTCATAACAACTATGTTGGATTCTTCAGCACCTTTTTTGCACCAACCTGAGTCAGAAAAGAGATCCTATGCTGTTGAAACTATCGTGGCTTGTTCCAGTCTCTGAAAAAATCTCAACCATCTGAACTAAATGACTAAAGACCGGCTGCCCTGACATCTCACATCGCAAAGTCTTTGAGAGGCTGTTACTGGCTCGCTTTGAGAAGCAAATGAACACCTTTCTGGACTTATTAGAGTTTGCATACCATATTGGGCTCGGGGTTGAAGATGCCATTATGGACCTGCTTCAGAGAGCCAACTATCATATGGACAAATCAGGCAGCACTTTGAGGATCATGCTCTTTGATTTCTCAAGTGCTTTCAGTACAATTCAGCCTATTACAGTATGTGAAAAACTCCATAAATGCCAGAAGGACTTCAAGAGGAACAAGAGTAAAGAAAACCTTGTCTACATCCTAAGAAAAGAGATGGGGAAGACAAGTAGAGTTCAGCTAGATAACAGACTAGACTGGAAATGCAACAGAGAATTCATCTAGAAGAAGGGACTGAGCAAACTCTACTTCTTAAGGAAGCTTAGATCATTCAATGTCACACCAAATGTTGCAGATCTTTTATAAGTCTGTGGTGGAAAATGCAGTCAGCCATCTAAGCAAAGTGTGAATGTTATGTCTAATTTTCTCCTGCTGGTTGTGCAGCTGTGTTTAAGTCTGAGATGCATAAGCATCCAACCCTGTGGTGAACTCTGCATGAGCTTCATGAGTATGTCGAAAGAAACGATCAAAAGTGCGGGGACTTAATTGCATATACAGTATATTTGTGATATTTTTTTCTCCTTTAATGCTTAATATTGTACCATTTCTTTTTAATAGTGGCCACAGCTCTCTTTGTACTCTACCTCATTCACTGCAGGGATGGCATGCTGGTTCTAACATATTGGGACTGCTAACCATTGTTTAGTTCGCACAGCAACATAGAATAGAATATCATATGAAAAGTTCTGCACAAGAATGTGTACCACACATTTCCAGCAACACAAGAGATCAGTGTGCCTGCGCAACCTTTGCATTCGTTAATTCTGCCTATGGTTTTAATCAGAAGAGTTTTAAAAGCAACAGCAGATTATGAATATTGCACATTCACTTGATGAAGGTTATGAGAAAAAAGTTACAATTTCTTGGTTAACTATAAAAGTTTCGCTCTAATAACATAATTTTGTGTGTGTGTGTGTGATTTCACCACCAATATCTATCCAACTTTCCCATTCCTTGGCAACTTCTTCAAGCCTGTCCAGGGAATCCCAAGGCATTCCAATGCCAGCTGAGAGACGTCGTCCCTCCAGCATGTCTCGGGTCTTTTCCTGACCTGCCTCCCAGTGAGACGTGCCTGGAACACTTTATTCCAACCAGATGTTGCCACTGCCCTCCCATGATAAAGTGCATCATACTGTACAAGCAAAACGCATTGGGTTTTACACAAAAGTTTCCCTTTTCCAGGTTCTCCTGGTAGTTTTTTTCTTTCTTTTTTTTAATTCTCCTCTTTTTTATTCTCCTTTTTATAAATTCAGTTAGCTGATCAATTCCCGGCTTCCTCTTACTACATGTGGAAGTGTCCTTGGACTAGACACTCCCCACGATGTATCTATCAGGGTGTGAATGTATGTATCTGTATGTGTGTGCATTTTACAGTAGGTACTTGATCTACGTACAAAGCGCTTTGAATTGTCTTGGACCTGAAAAGCGCTATATAAATAAAC
Organism: Craterocephalus marjoriae; assembly: GCA_037177095.1. Lineage (NCBI taxonomy): Eukaryota > Metazoa > Chordata > Actinopteri > Atheriniformes > Atherinidae > Craterocephalus > Craterocephalus marjoriae. The sequence goes on along the minus strand of JBAJHY010000013.1, from coordinate 5,564,534 downwards.
TTGCCTTGCCTTGCCTTGCCTTACGTTACAGACGTATAGTTTTGCTACACTATATTTTGGGCTTGTTCTGAAAACCAGAAAACAATCAGGGCATCTGATTTGTTTTCAGTTGCAAGCTGTAAAGAATTGTAGTTTTTACATAATGGGAGCATTTTACATTGAACTTAAAGTTGCAAATATTGAATTAAAGGGACTATACCCGATTTCACGTCCGGCTAGCTTAGTTAGCGATAGCGACAATTTTTTTTTAGCTTTTGTGTGACACTTTTTCTTGGCTAAGGGGTTTAATTTTCATAATTTGACTCCGGATCACTAGGGGAACGCTATTACTGGCTGATCGGAGTCTGGACTTTCCGGCAGAGAAAGAGCGTCCTGCCAATGCTAAAGAACTAGCCGCTTTCGCAAACTAAAATGCCCTGGACTCGTACATATGCGCAATCAATGAGTCATTAATTGTAATGAAATTACCACTTTTACCACA
>JBAJHY010000013.1:4693927-4704450 GCA_037177095.1 Craterocephalus marjoriae | reverse complement strand
TAGATAGATAGATAGATAGATAGATAGATAGATAGATAGATAGATAGATAGATAGATAGATGGATAGATGGATAGATTGATAGATTGATGGATAGATGGATAGATGGATAGATGGATAGATAGATGGATAGATGGATAAATAGATACTTTATTCATCTCAAGCTGGGAAATTGTGGCGTAGCAGCAGCATTTCCACAAATAAAAATATAAACACACTGAAATACAAAGGATTAAAACTAGGCATATAAATTACAGTATAAAATAAAATGTACAAATGTAATGTACAATAAACACACTATCGACCTGTATAAATAACCTGAAGGCTGTTATAATATAGGGCAAAAAATAGAATAAAATAGAATTAAATATAAGGTGCGGTGAAACGGATAAAAATCAACAATGGACCAGTATGCCTAAGAAAAACAGATAAAGTGTGCATGGACTGAGTAAGATGACCAGATTATTAACTAACTATTATTAAGCAGTTTGATGGCATGTAGCAGGAAAGGTTTCCTGCATCTGTCCGTTGGACAGCGGAGCTGCAGCAGCCTGTGGGAGAAGCTGCTCCGCTGTCTGTCCACTGTGTGATGGAGAGGCTGCTGATCGTCGTCCATGATGGAAAAGAACACATTCAGCATCCTCTTCTCCACCACGGTCTCCAAAGTCTCCAGCCTGAGACCGAGCACAGAGCCAGCCTTCTTTATGACTTTGTCAAGTCTGTTGGTGTCGCTGGCTCTGATGTTACTGCCCCAACAAATGGCAGCAAAGAAAATGGTGCTGGCAACAACAGACTGGTAGAAGATCTCCAACATCTTGCTGCACACGTTGAAGGATCTCAGCTTCCTCAGAAAATAGAGTCTGCTCATCCCCTTCTTGTACACAGCTTCTGTATTTGACCTCCAGTCCAGTCTGCTGTCGATCATGACTCCCAGGTACTTGTAGTCCTCCACCACCCCCACCACCTCCACCACCTCCCCCCTGATCCGCAGTGGCTGTGAAGGCATCTTCTTCCTCCTGAAGTCGATCACCTTCTCTCTCTCTCTCTGTTGACATTCAGCCTTAGGTGATTCTGCTTGGACCACTCCACAAAGTTGTCTACCAGTGTCCTGTACTCCCCCTCCTCCCTCCACCCTCCTGGCTACAAGCATAACATAAAATTGAATAAACACCCGTCAGCTGAGAAGTTTATCTTTGAAGCCGTGAAGCAGATGATACTGCTGTTTCGTGGGAAGGTTAACATCAGAGAACGACAACCATCGCACACAGGTGGGGGAGGGTCAGATTCTCATCTGATCATGGGATTTTCCTCCAGCAATCCTTTTACACGACTTCCCAGGTGTAGCACCGCACCTGCTCTCTCATCACATCCACCCGACCCGGGGTCCAGGACATCCGTCGGGGGACACCCTGAAGAGAATAGGGGCCCCTGAGGCATTAATCCTACAAAACCAGTGCGATTAATAGTCACACATTGCCCCTGTTTTAAGAAAAAAATAATTTTATATGTTGTTAATAGGGGTGTGAATAATAAACTGAAAAATCAAATATTGGAATTTTTTATTTCACAATTGTAAAATTGATTTTCTTCTTTCAAATAAATGCAAAAAAAAAAAAGTTAAAATATTTTTTTAATTTCATTTTTATTATTATTTTTATTTATCTTTTTCACTTGTCTTGTCAGGTATTATAGCAGCCGAATGTCTGCCTGGCTACTGGGTTGTTTTATCCTCATTGAAATTAGAAAAATAAATAGCAAAAAGAGTTTTTGTTTTTCTCCACAAAAATCAGCAATATCGAAGAATCATGAGAACCGCAATTTAAATTGAATCAGCACCAAAAAAACCATACAACAATTGAATTGGGAGGAGAGCGTATCATCCCAGCCGTAGTTCTTGATATAACTTTGACTTGATGGAAGGACAGGATCCCAGCATTTCTGGTGAGAATCTCACTAATAAAAACATAGAACCAGTCTGGTTTCGGGTTGGGAAGCTCTGACACGATGGAGGTGTTACCATCTTTACTTCTGCTCACATCCAGCCCACGCTCAGGCACAAGCATCATCCGGATGTGTTTCTGCAGAAGTTCATCCAGCGTTTTTACTCTCCCAGGGTGTCGAGGACGGCGGAGGAAAAGGCCTCCCGCTCTCCGCTCGTCTCGTCGACACGGCCAGCAGATCCGAACATCCTCGTTTGTCCTCGGACGATTTACAGCTGCGTTGAGTGTTTGCTCTATTTATGCTGGAGTTTAAAACTTAGAAGTTCATCCATGTCGAGCTGAAATCACAGCTCACTTTTCTGTGTTGGCAGCAGACGAAAATCTGAGTTTAAAAGGTCATTCTGCTGAATGTGCCTGGCCCACCGAGCGCAACATGATGGTAAGTTAGAGGCCGCTTATAGTTCCAGAGAGAAGCCGACGGGCGGGCGAGGATAAACATTGATTCCCACATCAGCCATGGACGCAGTGTGTGTGCGTCCATGGTTATCTAGCCACCGGTCACACATCTAATAAAGCAAACGCAGAGATTTATGTGTTAATTACAATCAACAGCCAGTCCACAAAACTATCCCACGAATTACTGAATGATGGGTTTGTAGAAATGTGTAAGAAGTAATTGCTCAGTGCTCATGCAGCAGTAAGTCAGCCGAGCATGTGGCATTTCAGGAAGTGGCCTTTCAGTCCGTGTGTGAATATAGAGCGTGTCATGTGTGTTTAAGGGTGTGCTAAATCAAGAGTAGTAACGTACTGCATTAATAAGTGTCAGCGGAAAGAGCTAGCTGAGCCTCTGGCCTGGTTTTACTATTCGTCTTCAAAGGTTACAGTCAGTCAGTGGAATTCATATCCGTATTATTCCAACAGCTTTAATGAGTTTTCCGGCACACAAGAGGCAGCAGTGTCTCCTCTTCCTCTTCTTTTTATTTTTTCTGGTTCTTCAGCACGCGCTAAAACGGTGGTTTCAGCACGGTGTGTTTAAATTCACTGATACCCCTTTCTGATAAAGCACACGCAGTGTTAACTGAAAGCATCGGGGAATCTCTTTTACCTATTATTGTGTCAGTACACTGATTGATAACAATATGAGTAACAGACAGTGACAGATGGACACGATTGAAATTCTCAGAAAAAGTTAAAAAGGGGGATTTTGCTTACCCGAAAGAGCCAGAGCCACTGAGTTCAAATAGTCCGATCGTAGTTATGGAAAATGATCCACTAAATCAGATTTATGGTCTGTTTAATACAGCAAGGGACGTACTGAAAATACATGAAATCCACTCAATAACCTTTTATCTTGATTTTAATCATTTTGATTTATGATTTTATTGTAACTTTTTTTTTTTATTAGTTAGTTTTTTGCTATTTTGCTACTTTTTAATCCTTTCTTTGCACCGTGTAATGCTTTTTTCAATCGCCATTTTTAATCGGCATTAATCACATTAGTGTCCTGAATTAACTTGCAGTTAATTGCATTTTTTTTAAACTATTTTTTTATTTTACCTATTTTAATCTGTTATATTTATACTAACTGGATATTAATGATTATATAATACTTATTTCAATTGTTAGGAAGCCTACACAGACTTTAAAAAGATAATTATTCCTGATTTATCTATTTGATATTGGACTCCCCCCTCTGTAAGGTAAACTGTGTGTTCTGTGATTTCCGAGTGGCCCTGAATGCAGCACACCTGCGAGCTGCCCATCACCGTGAGTTGTTTCATTTTCTTCTCGACCCATGGCCGGTTTGAGTCGCCTTCTCCTGCATTATCTGGAGAACCTAGTAAAGGTTTGCGTGTTATGTAAAGCCCTTTAATTGTCTTACAGGAAGTGTAATCTAGAAATAACCCTGCCTTGATGATTGGAATAAATTGTTCTCAATTTTAAGGCATGAAGTAGACATTTTTGGTTTTTCAGTGCAATGATTTCAATAATGATGGTGATCATTAGGAGCTGTAACTACTGAAGGCTTTAACTTCCTCATGTGCTGCTTTATGTGGTTAAACTGTTCTGTTTTTATTTCATTTCTTTCTTTTAAACATCTGCTTTGTTGCTACTTTTTCTGCAGTGTAAAGCACCTTGAATTGTCTTGTACATGAAATGTGCTATATAAATAATCCGTTGCATGCAGTAGCAACATGTCTTTGTCATACGCTGATGTGAATGTGCATGCATGTGACTTGTGAAGACGCAGCACATGTGTGGAAATAAAGCTCCTGAGTAATTCCAGCTCTACTGTCCAGCGTCATGGATCTGACCGATTAGTTAGGTCAGACTTCCACACCTGTCCACAGGTATTCTGCCCCCTGCTCAGCAGCAAAGCACTCTCATTGCTCCAGGACTGTTTTTTTTGTTTTATTTATTTTTTTATTTTTCAGTTAAATTGAAAAACAATGTCTTACTTACTAGATTACAATTTTCCAAATTTTTTTCAGTCTCCAGTTATATGAATTACTATTGAGAAATTACTGGATCATGTCGCAGACACCTGTATGTCCAGGCTTGCTTGCCGTAGTTGACATAACTTCCAGAATTGGCCCAGATTAGGCCCAGATGTAGGCAGAAGACTTTTCCTTGACGCTGTACATCACTGTTTATTTCTCATCAATTCCACCCCTCCCTCCCACTCTTCTCCCATTATTTCCTCCTTGCTGTCTTCCTCTCACTCATTTTCTTGCATCCTCATTTCCTCTCTTCCCGCATTGTCTTCCTCTTCCTCTCCCACCTCCTCCCTCCTTCCGTCTCATCCATCTCTCGCTGAGAGGCAGCGTCAGGGCAGATAAATGCTGGACAGATGTTATGTAGGAGTCTCGCCCTGGGTGGCATAACTAAATAAGAGTGAGTGCTCGTCTGTGCGTTTGTGTGCGCGTATCGCCTTGGGTGTCTTCAACTGAATAAGGAGGGAAAAAATGCCCTGAGATGCTGCCGATGCACCCCCCCTTCCAGCCAGGCCGTGTGTCATGTCGTATGGTTTACTGCTCGTGTGCAGCGGGATGCTCACATTAAATCACCATCTGTCTCCACATCATGGATATAGGACCTTTTCTGGGTTTTATTTTTCTTTCATGAATGAAAAACCAATAAAGAGGATGAAAGCAGAGGATGACAGAGGCTCGGCCCGTGCTCGAGATTGTTTTCAGATTTAATATTCAGAGCGTTCATGTGTTTAAAAGTTTCACAAGGATTTATGAAGTGGAGGTTCTGGCTGTCTGAAGAGCTCAGTGAGTGATGGACAGACAGGCAGGACAGACTCTTTCACCACATTGTGTCTTCAGCTGTTGTCATCAGTAGTTGTGAGGCCATTTGCCTCCAGCCTGGGGGTGGAGAGGACAGGAAAGAGGGGTCAGCGACACCACAAGTCCGAGCCAGGGATGCCTGCTGGGAAAGAAGAAGGGGAAATTGCTGAGGGTAAACACCAGGAGGTTCTGCCTGCTGCCCAGTTCTGCCTGCGCTGTTCCATAGACATCCATGGCCCTTACTCTGCTCAGCTGGTCCCTGCCTACCTGCTGCTGGCCGAGGCAAACATGGGTGACACATGAGCACAAATATGTTTCTTAGCTGAAATGTCCCATTTCTTCTGCCTTTACATGATATTTAATGCATGAATTGTGTGGGTATTTTTGTGTTTACTTGAATGTATGCAGGTATGGGTAATCTAGCCCTTGTAGCGGAGCACTTATCCCAGGACAGTCTGCAGGGACTACACCTCTCAGCTGGACTGGGAACGCCTCGGGACAAGCTGAGATGTGGCGAGGTAGAGGGAAGTTTGGGCGACTGACCCAAAACCCCAGATCAGTGGAGAGAAAACGTATCGATAGATGGACTATATATATATCCATCCTCCCAAAAGTATGTGTTCTCCTGCAGAATAGCTACAGGGGATCAAAGCATGGACCTCTGGCCTTTCCTTTCCTTCAGCTGCAGGTGAGGCTTCATTAAAGAGGAGGAAATAACAAAGAGCGCCTGCTCATTGCTTCTGGCCAACTTTCAGCCTGATGCCATTCAGTGTTAAACTCTTTCTCAGTGTTGGGCATGATAAGATCAGGATGAGATTTTGATGTCTCAAGCTCTTTGCTTTGGTGGAAAATGCTTAATTAATGACAAAACTTGGAAAGAATGAAATGCATCGATGGTTTCCAGCAGACTGTTATCTTGCCATTGGTACAGGTAAAAAGTCGACTTTTAATCTTTCGATCAATGTTCCCCTTTTAAAAAGTGGAGGAAGCAGAGGTTTAAAAAAGTCATTTCTCATGGAAAATATTACGACATGACTAGTTAATGCTGGATAAAGACGACTCCAGGGTCTTAATTCTCATGTTAAAGGCAGTTTAGACTTCTTTTAAATGAGCCACAACGGATTCAGACAAGTCAAACCTTCAAAATGGTCCTGGGGGGGAACTGGTTTGGGTGGGCGTGCATCCATGGAACGAATCTACTGTATCTTCTCTATGCAAGTTTTAAATCTTCATCAGAAATGTCTATTTCAGCAGGAAGTTTGTCATAACAGGGTGTAACTGTCAGAAATAAGGGTGTGGCATTGGATGTTGGCAAAGACGGGCTTCGTTATGTATTTGCAGGTTCTGCAGACTCTGAAATGAGCGAGGAACAGAAGAAAGAAAAGCTCTCTGAGCTGAGAAAGAAAGAACAGGACATCCAAGATATTTTGGCCAAGAAAACAAAAGAGCTGAAGAAGATTTGCCTCAGAGAGGCGGTGAGAAATCTCTTTTTAAATTACAGCTATTCTGCGCTGGTGCTACATAAGTCCTTTTTTCACTCTGCTGAACTCCCTTTATTAAACCTTGTTGCTGTGTGGCAGGAAGACTTATTGCTTCCGCTGTTACCTGCAGTTCATTCAAGTGTCCAGAGGACTTATTGTGTTTGTGCTTTCAGGAATTAACTGGCAAGTTGCCAAAAGAGTATCCCCTCTCCTCAGGGGAAAGACCACCGCAGGTCAGACGGCGCATTGGCACAGCATTCAAGTTAGACGACCTTTTTCCCTACAATGAGGTTTGTATTTAACTGATGCAATTTTATCAGATGCAGGCAAAAGTTTATTTTTTGTGTAACTGTACAGTCTGTACAGTAATTAAATATGTATCAGGGAGCCACATTTTGCAGTGCGTGAAATTTTCAGTGATTACATACCTGCACATTAAACTCATTTAGTTTTAGGGCCACGTTGCAGAATTTGATCTAAAAAATGATTAGAATTATCTATAAATCTATATTCATAATCTAAACTATTAATTAGAAAATTACAAATGATTCCCTTTGTTTTACTACAACTAAGTACAAAGATGTCACATTTGATGTACTATGCTTTTAGAAAACATGATGATCAAAATGGTACATCTGGAGAAAAAATGGGAAGTTTCAAAAATATGCCTTGTATTATTATTTACATATAATTATCATTTACTTATGCATGCAGTCAAACTCCCAAATCCCAATAGATTTACAAAATCACAAAGCATGTAATCCCAGGGATCTGGAACTGAAATGTCCAATATTTCATTGTATGATCAGGGGAACTTTTCAAGATGTACAAGTTATTTAGAAGTACATACAGTACTTGTACGCTGTCCCGCGCGTGTTGTAATCCTGGCCAACTGAACTGACTCACCTCAAAATAATAGTTTATTTTAGTGATTTATTGAGGTCCATGTATCAAACATAGGCACAAAGGTAAAGTTGTACACAAATAAATGAACCAAAAAAGGGTGCAGGCTGAAGCTACCCATTTGAAATAACATCTGTTCAGTAAGAAAGATAGAATTGATGGATATTTTATTTATATATTTAAAAAAATCCAACCTCAGTGGGACAAATTAGAAACAGTTTACTTTTATTTTCAATAAATGCAGTCAATGTCTCATTTTTAACATCTACCAAATTCAACCCTCTGGCATGCCGGTTTTGGCTATAGAATACATTAGCTTAGAACCAAAGGAATCAAATTTTATTACACTGGATATCCCTTTAGCTAAAGGAATACTGACCTAAATCTATATCTTGCCAGAAGATGACTTATATTTAGAAAATAGAAGGGTGCTAGCAGGACAAATACCCTGACTTAGTCCATCCCAAGTTTTCTCATGAACCAAATAGAAAGTTCCCATCAATTATAATACTTTCTTTTTTGTTCTATTTGTTTTAAAAGTTCAAGCCTCCAGCTATTTCTGTAGATTTCTTTTTTAGATTAATACCTTGATAACAGGAACAAATGAGTTTTAGAGCAATCATTTCTTAGTTTATTTGTGTAACTGGATAAAAAATAGAAAAGGAGAAATATTCCCACACACCGCTTCTTAAAATAGTCTTAATTTTTCAGTTTACTGTGCCAGCACTGAGCAGAACTCTGCAGTTGATTATTAGACCTTATATTGGAACACTATATAAAAAACTGAGTCATCAAAAATAAAAACTAATTACATTAATGAACCATCTGACATGTATTTTCTCAGTGGATGAGTTACTTTATCTGATCTTTGGGTTTGTAATTTTTGCAGGATCCCATCCTGAGAAACCTGGAGAGCAGATTTGCCCTTCAACAAAAGATTGTAGAAGCAGCTAAAAAGCTTGCAAATGAGACTGAAATTTGCAAAACAGTCAAGAAGAAAAGGAGGAGAAATTGCCTGGATGCCATGCACAAGCTCCAACAGATAGAAGATGAGATGAACCAGTACAGAATCAAAAAGGGGAAAAAGCCCACACAGAGAGCGTCTGTGATCATCGCAGGTGAGCTGCAAGCTGACCTACAGTGTGTTCTTACATCAATCATTTAGCTTTCTTTCAGTTTTTTTCTCTCCCTCCAGATGAACTTGTGCGGTCAGACTGCAGCTCTCTGTCTAGTCTGCCCCTGGATGATGGTGAGTCAGATATATATCATTGGACCTGCTTCAATATTGATTATACTTTGTATTTATTTCAAATGGGGGAGGAAACAAAATGTTTTTTTTTTGTCTAAATTTAGATGATTCAGATATTGCAGAAAAACACTCTTTAGAAGACTTTTAAAAAAAAGAAAGCAAGCCTTAACAACATTTTAAGGATTCACTTATAGGTTTTATGTAAGATGAAAGACACGGTTCAGATTGGAGTCCAGAGTATGCTTTGAGCTCTAAGGAGTGAATTTAAAAGGTGCCAGAAAACTATTAACAAAGATTTAAAAAAAACAGAAGGTGGACTTAGAAATGAGCAGCACATCAAACAAATAATCAGTAAAATCAGGCAAAATCTACTATGCATTTGAATGAAACACAACTAAAGTGAATGGTTATACATGCAACATGTTAAAGATGAAACTAGAAGCAGCAGAAAGTTTTGAAGGATTTCTCCGAGTCATAGGATGAAGAAGCTATGCTGCTAGAAATTGCCAGAGCCAAAGGGCTCTAAAAAGTAGCATAACTTAACAATAAATACACAAAGCTGACAACACTGGAATGGAAAAATACAGAATCAAATAATCAAACATTAAACAAATTCATTAACAAATGTGAATCATAAAAAATAAAAACATTAATATGTATGAATAAAAGAAAGTATGTACATAAATAAACTAGTTTGTAAAAAGAAAAGAACCCCGGTTGGGTGGATTGGTACTAAAATAAAATAATATTTAATCTAAAAAGAACTTGCATCTTATCAAAAAAAATTATTCATAAACATGATGAGAACCCCCGTCTGTCATTGGTTCCTCGTCTTTTTACTGCAGCCTTCCCATCGGACTGGTTGTTGCCAGATCTTGTGACAGAAACAAGCAACCTGATCTAAAACCAACCAGGTCACAAAGTTCCTAAAAATAACCCCAATAAATGGAGCCTGGAGCACCTGGCTGACATAGCTGAGAGGCTGAAGATGAAGGCGATGAAGAGGATTCAAACCGTTGTCATTGTTATGAAAAGAAATGTGACCGTGTGCATGTTCTGCTGTCAGCTGAGCAGACCAGACAGACCAGTCAGCCCTTTGTTCTGTACAGTGTGTGGGTATAATGGGGGGGGGGGGGGCGTCTCCGAAGGCTCGTCAACAATAATGAAAACATTTTTCCCTCCAGGCTCCCTTTTACAAACACCTGCATCTTTCCCAGCTCACCTCCGCCGGTGGTTGATGCCCATCCCTGCTATCTAGTTACAGATTCACTAACAACAGCTGTAAAAAGCAGTAAAGCTTTATGTACCTGCATAAAAAAGTTTTTTTGTTTGTCTCCATTAGAAGGAGAAAGTGCTGCTTATCACATTCAGACCAAGTAGAGAGGCTCAAACTGCTGGTACTGCTGGTCAGCTGGTACATATTAGGAGCTATACATATTACACACACACACACACACACACACACATATATTAGGGGTGGGAATCACTGGTTTGATCACGATACAATATTATATAGATAAAGTGATTCAGCGATTCGATGTTTGCCGATATCTCAAATTCAGTCACGATACGATTTCGATTCAGGATCCTCCGATCGATATGAAACGATATAAAGCAATATAATGAGTGATTGATCACAATTATTTCCATTCATCACTA